>JAVSBS010014856.1:53635-71865 GCA_033124195.1 Coracias cyanogaster | reverse complement strand
GCTGAGTTCAGTGTTGGCCTGTGTGATCAGGCAACTGATGGCAGCACAAAATGATGATGGCTGAACCAGCACAACAGGCATCTGTATGGATGGATTGTTGTGCTCGGTACAGGGACTTGGTCACTAGCAAAAAATTGGCTTCTGGAAACAAAACAGTCTGTCCTCATGACAGAAATTGCAATCCAAGTCTAGGCCAAAACGGAGACACTGGAATTTGTTTTGTTTTCTGGTAGACTGCCTGCCTGTCAGGTCTTACCCTGTTAATAGGGCAGTATGTTGGGTTTGAAAGTCATGGGTATATTCAGTTGGATCCAACAATCAAGAAAATATCATAGTAATACTTCAGTTTTGAGAATTGGTTTCCTGGAGATGTGGGGTTGGTTTTTTTTTATCAGTTGACTTGTGCCTCTTAGCAAAATTTGCTTTTTTTTTTTTTAAACCATTTCCATCAATGGCCAGAGCTGTCAACTTCATCCATAGGTACAATTATGCAGTATTTCCCATTATGAGGGTCTGGGGTTTTTTTTGTAGTTACTCCTGCAAAATTTATTTCTATAGGCTGAATTTTTTTCCTGCACTGCCTGTTTAGCTCTGGCTGAACTTTGGAATGCTGGAGCAGTTTGACAGTTATCAATCAAGCTATAGAAAGAAATGCTGATTGGCCAGGCACATGATTAAAATATACAACTGTTCTGTTGAGAGGTTCACGTGCCTCTTCATTTTAAAGCATGTGCTCAAAACATCTTAGGGAAGTTCTGCCTGTCTTAAGGCTGCACTTTTTGCTGTTCTGCTCTCCTGAAATTTGACCTAATTGTATGGTTTTGAAATGCCTGTTTGCACAGAAGTTTGTGTGGGAGTGAAGTCAGTTAGGTGAGTGTGTGCGGGTTTCTGAGCATAACCTAACTCTCCACAACCCTGGTAGCCAGCTCGGATTGTGCTGCTAAGCAAAGATACTGAGAGCTCAGACGTGTTCTGTGCTTGTAGTGATTGCAGTAACGCTGCCCCATCAGTGAGAAAGGCACAGTGACTAAAACTGAGGAGGAAAAGCGAATGAGAACTGAATGAGGAGTGAGAACCAGGGCAGGTCAGCATGGAGGTAAGGAGAAAATGTCAGAATGAGGAGGAATGGACAAAAAGCCTGCATTCATTAGGACATCATCTGCTTCAGAAGGGTCTGAGGCTCTTGGATTTCGATTCCTCTGCAGCTGATGGCTTGTGAGAGCTGATAAAATGCTGGCTTTTGTGGGAAATGACAACCTGCCAGTGTGATCATTTACTTTGCTGGCACACACAGCAGGTCCGTTTGATGGGTCTTAATCAGGCCTGCACAACATACAATTTGTCAGATGGTATTTTCAGCTTAACGTGGGTCTTCAGTTGGGAGCAATATGCCAAGTCAAGGTGCCACTTCCTTCTCAGAGGCATTCTGCCATCTGTGTCAAGGAGCATGTCAGTGCTGGAGGCCTGGGCACTTCAGAAGAAGGCAGCTGGAGATGCTGGTTCTTTTTCTTGGGGTGCCAGGAAGCCTGCGGCTGACACCCCTTATGTCCAGAAGGGGTTGAAATGTGAGGAAAGTTGAGATGAGGGTGGTTTGGAAAACAGGGAGCAACAGCCATTGCAGTAGGCAGAGGAGCCTGGGAGGATTAGGGGAGGAGCTTGAGGCAGGAGCCAACAGTGTGGGAGGTTTGGGAAGCAGGAACTCAGGGTTAATATGGGAACAGCGTGGGGGTAGTCTGTGTTTGTGTGGGGGGAGGTAAGGAACAAGGCGGACTTCTGTGATGGATTGAGGAGGTGCTACGGGGGAGAAGAGACCCAAGTCCTTCGGTAGTGAGGGTAGACAGAAGGAAGGGTATTGTATGCAAAGGGAGAGACAACTGTAATGAGTGCTGGAAGGGGCTGGTAGGTGCCAGTGACCCCAGTGGTGACCGTGTGCACTTTCCCCAGTATGGGGTTTCTGCCAGCCATGTGCCATGCACTGTCGGGCTCCGTGGCAGCCCGTTAGCGATCACCCACAAAGAGCTGGGTGGCTGCTCTGCTGTGTCCCGCAGCTGCGGCTCAGCACTGGCAGTCAGTCTGGTGGTCCACCCACATGGGGGCTGCGCGCTCCTGGTCTAAGTGCTCTGTTCAGAACACTGGATTTACAGTAATCAAGGATATGTAGTTAAAAATAGGCTGTTGTTTGTAGGTCCTGCATCTCTGCTGAATTCTAAAGAAAAGTGAGCTGAAAAAAGAGGAAGAGAACTTTGCAAGAGGACTACCCCTATAAAGATCAGGATTTACTCTCCTGTGTAGGAGTATCCTGTAGTATGAGTGAGGTAGGCTAATTGCCCCATGGGACTTGTCATTGAAAACTGACCAAAGAAGCTCTGATTCAGCTGGAGGTAATTTTGCTGCCACTGAGGCATGGTTAGGTGGTTTAGGAATGGTCATAC
This sequence comes from Coracias cyanogaster, assembly GCA_033124195.1. Taxonomy (NCBI): domain Eukaryota; kingdom Metazoa; phylum Chordata; class Aves; order Coraciiformes; family Coraciidae; genus Coracias; species Coracias cyanogaster. The sequence continues at coordinate 69,433 of JAVSBS010014856.1, read as the reverse complement.
ATTCCCAGGTTTTGAAAAATCACCACATCTTGGCTTGGGACAGCTACCACTCCTGATCAGTGTTACTTAAGCGCCATATGAGTAGTTTATTGGGGGTGGCCAAAAATAGGAAACAGCAATTTGAGACAGTGGGAGTTATTTATAAAGAGAGTTCTGATTATTTACTGTCTCTTCTGAGGTTAAGTCAGAACTTTAACTAGTCACTTGGACACCTGTGGACTTCGGTATCTCTGTTTCTTTGCCCTCCCATAGAACAAGGGATAATAAAGCTACCTGATGTTGTAGAAATATACACTTAAAAATTACTGATGAATATCAAATGAAAGCCAGTAAGAAAATTGAAAATTCTCTCTTTAAAATAGAATTTGATGAGTTCATGGCAAATCGTGATTTCCACTGACATAGAACCAGATTGTGGATGATACATCAGAGCAGTATCAAGGACTATTGAAGTCTGACTTTGTTATGCCATGTTCTGCTTCTATCCTGTGAACCTAGAAGTTGCCCACAGTTAATATTTTTAATGCTGGACTATAATAAGGTTGGTTTTGGTAACTACGCCGTGCCTGAACCTTTAAAAACGTTAACTGTGCTATAGTAGCTGCAGATGTCACATGCATCAATGTGCTTTCTAACAATGTAAACAACATGTAAAATTTGCATAAAATGCAAAATATGCCCGTTGCTGCTCTAAACTTTTCCATCCTTCATTTTACTGACAGACTTTCAGACACATTTTCATGAAGTGAGAGAATTTCTGGAGTATGCCCATAGTGGTGAGAGATGGCAACCACCCATCCTGTTGCGTGAACAAACTTGTTAGATGTTCCCTTCTATATCATGTTTAGTCACTACTTGAGCAGCGAGACTGCCTTCATGTGGTTTAGCATCCTGTTCCTGGGAATCAGTGTTGTCTCTCATCCTACAGCTGATCCAATGCTTAGAGAAACTGAAAGTCCTTCTGCAGATGTTTCCTCTGAAAATGAAACTGAAATGCCTTCTACAGTAATTGTCTTGCATGTCCTTGCAGCTGTCTCCAGATGAAGTCAGTTTGGATTCTTGGCCAACAAATGGCACTTTGCAGAGGCTACTATAAGAGTATATCCGATCTTTACCAATGTTTCTATTTGTGTCACTCAAAGAAGAAAAAAAAAGTGGAGTTACTGGTCAATAGTTCTTTAAATACTAAATTCATAGTAAAAATATTGTGGTATCCATTTTAATGTGATGGGAAATGAAGGTGACCAGTTACTGAGAATATACTAAGGTATAGGAGATTTGGAAGCCTAACTACATGCTTGTTGTTCACACAGAGGTATCAACAACATGTTTGGGCTCTGGGATAATTTTTACTTGTGTGTTGGCTAAAAATCTATGGGAGGTTTGTGTTTGTTTGGGGCTGCTTTTCTTTCCCTCAAGGCTTTTAGCAATTTCATCTTATTCTTCTTAAGTGCAGTGCTATCTACATCCTTTACTTGAAAAGGAAAAAAGATATCGTTGATACATTGTGCTGTTTCATATGCTAGATTATTTTTCCACGAGGTTTTTGATTACCCAGACTATGGTTCATTTGTGAGAAGTTCTTTACTGTAGTTATAGATCCAAAGTATTTCCAAAGCTTTAGAGCTGCAGAAGGATTTGCAGCTTGGCTTGGTACTTTGTTGACTAAGGGATAGGTGATGGAGTCTGATTAGGTCCCCTGAAATTATGGGGATGTGTGTCCTTATCTTGGTCAAGCCTATTCACATCATGTGGTGAGAGAGTAAAATAGGACGTTCTATCGCATTCAACCCGGTGCTGTTACCAGCAGAGAGAGCTTAAAACGAAGAGCCGCCAATGTCAGTGGGAACAAGATTATGATTGTTGTCAGTGACCATTATAGTGGGTATTATTTGATACTATTGCAGTATCTTTCAAATTAAACAACCAAGCCTATCATTACACTAATTGAGCTGTAGCCTGCTTTCCTCTGAGTTTTTAGTTTCATGCCAGGTCAGTAATCTACTGAACTTTTCCAGGAGAGGTGCAGGCAAGAGCCTGTGTAGACGAACACCAGTTCTTCCTGTATTGGGCAGGAGGATCTGAGGTGTAGTTTTTAACTGACTGTGGAAAGGCACAGTGTTTTACAGCGTAAGTAAGGGTGGACAGCTAATTAGCTAAAGTGCAGCTGAGAGCTGAGGCTTCTGAGTTTGAAGGTTTGGTGGATTTTTATATTTGCTTTTTTAAGCATCAGTCTCAGAATCTCCTTGGGATTTGCTGGTCAAGCAAATAAACATGAAAAGCTAAATATGGATCCAAACTGCTGCAAGCAGTGCTGATCCATAGATTTTTTTTTTTTATTTAGAGCCACAAAGCAGATGTCTTTTATGTATCTGACTTTTTTCCCTTTTCTATCCTCCCGCCCACACCTGATGAAACTATTTAGCTTTGAAGCGTTGGAAGGCCACATACCTGAAGCAGCAGTGGGCTTGTTTAAACATCATTTTCCGGTATTAGTTTTATAGATCCAGATGTGACTAATAAGGAAATTTCTTCATTCAGTGTTCGTGGATGACCAGTTTGTACTAGGATGAGGAACAAAGCTGGTATGAGGAGGTCATGTTGCCCAGGGAGCAATTCAATCCCTGGGGTGAGTCATGATACTGATATCTTAAGCCACAGGGAGAAAAGATGGTAGCAAAACTCAAACATAGGCAGTTTTTCTTCTGCCTTTTTTTGGAGATATTTCCAAGCAGGCTTATTTCACTAACAATATGTTAGTATTTCTAGATTTAGAGCATTCATTTGGTCTCTGCACCTCCCTTTTATCGTAATAGAATGAAGATGGTAACAGCCTAGTAAATCAGAAGAGTGAGCATAGGAATTTGTGTATCTCTAGATGAGTTCTTATAGTACATTTCTCCTTTTTTTTTTTTTCCCAGTCACTTCAGGGATTTGCATATGCATTGAAGCAGTGGAGAAGGTAGAGGTTTTTCTGTTGTTGAATTATGTTTTTCTTCCAGAGATGGTGTTTCCTTTGGAGTTAGAGAGCAGGCACAACGTAGCACAATTACCTTACCGAATTATTGCGTGTCTGAAAACCATACTGATAATGTTAGCATGTCTAAAGGCAGTAAATGCACCCCTAGCTCTGATGTATGTAGGCAGACCCATTCTGTATCACAGACTTCTCTCTAGTATGGTTGCTGTGTGCATGGAGGGTAGTTTGCTCCACACTCTCCTCCAAGGATCACTGCTGAATTTGGAATGACGGGATATTTGCAGCTGACGAAGTTTTTAGTGGCATCTTCAATTAAGTCAGTAGATCTTTCCTAATTCCATTTCAAATTGCACTAAAAAACTTCCTACTGGTAGGTAATGATGCTTTTCAAGCCATGAAACCACCTTAAAAGCTTAATCTGTGTAATATGTAAAACCAGTAACAGAAACAGAGTTCAAGAAAATATAGACATGGCTTCAGACTAATGTAAAACAAGGCCAAATTAGGCTGTGATATAATTTTAAGACGAACCTTGAGGGAGCTGTTGTCAGGAACTGTGGTACAGAGTGGTTGAAATATTAGATCAGCTATGTTCTTCCTTTTCTTTTTTTCATGAAGCCTCTTGGGAAATAATCTTTCTAGATTTCTTTGGAGTGTCTGTATGGATCTGAGCAGGGGAGCTATTGTTTTTGAAGCTCTAAATCACTGGATAAGTCTCTGTGGACACATCCTGTCATTGGTTGTATTAATAATATAACTGATTTTAGTACAGAGTGTTCAGTAGATACTGATTCACTTCTCTTCTGGAGCTAGACAATCTTTCAGATACTATGTTTGCATTTACATAGTATTAAAGGACTCTGTGTGTCTAAGACCACTTAAGAACCTTCTGCAAGTTGTTGATTGACTAATTTGTTGAAAGTGAGGAGGAAAATTTTGTCATAAGTAGATTTCAATATTGTTAGCACAGAAACAGGAAGAAAGGAAGGAGAATATAGAATAATAGAAGGAAGGAAATCAGGCGTCATTTAACCTGCAGATGAGAGTTAACAATCTGGGTTCTGCTGCAGGAAGAAATGCAAAACTGAGTCAATGTATAGCGCATGTTACATGGACATGCTGAACTGGGTAAAATGTATATTCACCTCACAAGAAACAGAATAGTCTGATGGAACTTTTTATTTTCATTACTCAAATTGGCCTCTGTGGTTTTTTTGAGGTTATAAACAATGTAAACCAGCATAAAGAGCTAAGTGCCATCATTTAGACTTCACCATCTGCTTCCCTCTGATTTCTGTAAAATTTATTTAACAGACATTGTAAGTTTATGTAGGTACTGTTCCTGTAATAACATACCCTTTGACTGCAGTTGAAGTGATTTTTATGTTGCAATTTTATCTTTTTGAGTGCGTTGTTTTTTTTTATTAAGATAGATTTCCATCTGAGGTAACTTCCAGTATGTCTGTAGTTCACTTGATTGGGGACAAGTCTCTGAGATGTCCCTGGGGCAGAAATTAACTTCCCGTTGAGAAAGCAGCATTGTTCAGACGGGTAGCATAAGGATGTGGGCATCAGTGGAAGGGCTCTTCATGTCTAAATAGTGTCATGTCTAAGGTATGTGTAAAAGCAGGACGTAAGGTGCAGAAAACCTGGATGCCTTCAGGTTTCGAAGGCTGTCTATGCATTTAAGCCAGTTAGGAATCCTGCATTTCTGGTTTCGTACTGTCACTCATGCAGTCAGATTTGATCTTCGTTTTGCTTCATACAAAGCCTCCCAAAACAGAGGACGTGCAGCTAACTTGTGCACGCACCCATGTGCAGACTTTGCTCAAGCTGAGCTCAACTGAGATAAGGTGCCTGGTGTTCGATTGGTGATCCGATGTGTTATTGACACCTCTCATGGAAAAGCTGGCCTTTGCTAGATCAGACCTTCCAGGCAGAGGATTTTAGAGATTACATGGAAAGGGTGACATAAAACCTGGAGGTTTTTATTCTGCCAGGAATTTGCAGTTTAACCCTGGGAAAAGTTACCTACCTCTGTCCTTGTTCCCCATCTGCAGAGTGAGAATACCACAGGACAGAAGTACTGCCAGATATTCAGACTTCTCTTCTAGAGCACATAATGAAAGAAGGGTGCTTGGTCGCTCATCTAAGTCATTTAGTTTACCCGTTGCCACTTAAAATAGCTTCAAGTTAGTGTGACGCATGCTCTGCTGTCTTGGGCCCACATAACATATGTTGATGTACAAGCTCTGAGTCCTCGATTCCTCTTCCCTAACACGGCCAGCAGATATCACTTTCCTTCTTGCATGCTATCACAGTCTGACCCTCATGTTCAAACGGTGCAAGCAGAGCGTGGGGTGACGTGGAGGAGATGACAGGGCCAGAAGCTTCTGATGCATGCATCTTCAGAGGGTTTCAACTTATAGAAGAAATGAATATACATCAGGTAAATCTGCAGCTGTAAATGAAACCTTGGGACACTTCTACAGCCATGACTAATCCTGCGCACACTGACTCAGCTAGTGAAGCGTTTATCAGGAAAGGTCCCAGAGCACTCAGTTACAAACCAATAAATAAAAACATCTTGTTTTCTGTAACAAACAAAATCACTGAATCTAATTTAGTCTTCTGTTCCTTAACCCTTCAAAAATAAATGTTTATATCCATGGAAGAGAGGGAACGTAATCTATAGTAAACATATCCTTTGCCTTAAATTCACACGTGCATGCCTACTGATTCTTGTTCTGTTTCCACGTTCAAAAATCTTAATACTCTTAAATCTGATTGACTCAAAATTATTTTGTAAAAGCCTGCTTTTGAACTGCTTTGTGGTTTGAGCTGCATGTAAATCATTGGGTTTATATCATAGGTATGCTGTGTATGTTGGCTGAGAGTAGTTAGAAGAGACTGTACACAGAGGTTTTTTTGATGGACCTGGTAACAGAATTTAAAATAAGTACATTATTCATAATTGGGTTCCCCCATAATAAAAAAAACCCTGGCTGAATCCAAACTTGACATCTGATACTCTAAACATGAACCAAAGCATGCAGACCCTATTGCGAATTTCTGCAAGGCTGTTAGGTTTTTTACACTTTTCCATATTTTATTTCCATTTTTTAATTGGTGTTTGAAAATAATATTTACAAGATGAAAACTAATTGGGGGAAATAACAAAAAATCAGTTTCAAGGTGTTTTAGTTGGCTTTTTGCCTGAACCAACCCCTAAAATAGCAAGTGCAAATTTTCTTTCTCGCTCCTTTCAGCTCAGGTTGTGGCATTTACTGCAAATTATTATTTAAGGCTGTGTCTTATATGTTGAGGTTGTTTTGTGTTTTATAAATTGCACCTGTCACAAAGTCTTTGTGTACAACATACTGGAACCTGGGCTCCAGAGGAACATAATGGGAGTATTGCTGTTAGTGCAGGGGCTCTGATCTAAATGATGATGCTTTTTTTACAACTCTCAAACCACTAAAATACCGAATTGCCACCTCTCATGTCAACTGATATGGCCAATCTGGTTTTATATATTACTTTGTATCTTACCTGAGTCCAGGACCTTTTCTTCTTATGCAGTCTTTCATGACAAACTTTTCTTCTTTAAATACAGTCGATGTCTTCAGAAATTGAGCATGTCCAACACTTTAGCCTGTATGTTTTGTTCTCTATCCTGTGACTGGCTTTGAGAAGTCTAAGAGAACTTTTAGACCAAATATGGCCCAAATATCCCATTTTATCGCTGTTTTAAATCAAGAATAGACAAACATCAGCTGAGTCTGAAGGTTGTGTTTGGCCTTTGATGGCTGCACTGAAAACAGTATTTCACATGTTCTGTATTTTTCCTGGTTCTTTAGTTAGGGGTGGTGTGAATGGATAGAAATAACTTCGTTTTATATGGTGATAAAATTGGTTGCTGTGAAAATGTAATTACTTGACAATGTCTCAGTTGTGCTTCTCCTTTTCATTGGAGACACTGAATTAAGCTATCAGATGGAGTGTGATTAGTTGATTCTAGAAAACAAAATGCCTCAGGATGTCTGTTTATTATTTAGAATATTTATACTTAGGTCATCTGGATGATTCCAGCTGCAATATGTAGTAGGTAAAATGTCACAGTGGGAGTCTTTTGCTAAACCTGAAACAGGCAGGCAAAACCCAGCCTGCATTTTAGCAGACAGGAATGTGTTTATTTTAAAACTGCATCAGTTCTGACAGACCACCTTATGGGCTACAATAGTTCAGGGATCAAAGCACTGGCAGACTGAGTTACACCAAGGCTGTTCCTGTGTAGTGCATGGGTATAATACGCCTCTTGTGTCTCTTTTTAACATCCAGCCTGAAATCAGCCTAGTTCTGCCTAGCAAAACTACTTAAGTTCTTAGCTGAGATGATAGAGACTTAATCTTGGTGTAGATTTGTGTTGTCAGTGAAGTGGCCACATGCTTGGCATGAGAATGCACTGTCAATTTAGAAATACACCTGCAAATACATTTTAAAGATGCTGAAATATCTCACTGCATAAAGTTGACACCTATTCAATCAACTTGTTTCAAAGCCAACAAAATGCAATTGCGGGTTCTTTCTTCTTTTTGAGGTGTTCCTGCCAAGGAACACAGCTGGGTGGGTTTTGGAAGGCAGTATTTCGACACCTCAGGGTCTTATCCAGAATGTGTCAGTCACACAGACACCTTGCTTGTCAGTTTTTCAGCCCCCACCCCTCAGCAGCAGTTGCTGTACTCACAGCTACCCACTTTTCAGCTATGGTTGGTTACAAGACAGGTAAACTGGCAGATTTGGCTCAAAGTAAAATTCCTTTGGATACTGAAGAGATAAGTCGATACTTGAAAAAGAACTGTCTTACCAGCAGGAGAGGAAGAAAATGCTCTGTTTTTTTTACTTTAGAAAGTCATGTCATTCTTGCTGTTTGCTTTTTGAATAGTGTGTCATATGCAAATGGCATCTGCCAAATACCAAGCAGGCTTTTCAGTTATTTGTCGTCATTCTCTATGGAACAAATGGAAGGGGCTTGAGTGAGAGCATACAAGGAAGTCTTCATACAGCAGCCTGTCACTTTGCAAAGCAGCTGTGAATTTAATGGGAATATAAATGAAAAGCGGCTGATAATTAGGCTGCTGGGTGTTTTAGCATTGTTATTGTTAATTTCTCAAAATCTATTAGGTAATCAAGGAAGTGCTATTGAGAAGCATGTATTTTGGGATTTTAGTACCCTAAGCAGGCTTCCAGCTGGGTGACATGAAAAGTCATAGCTCCTGGTAGGACTTGGATATCAGAAGGGACTCAAGGGTCCTGCTGAGCCAAAAGGAAGGGGACTGTGATGGGCAAGATGGTATAGTGAAGTGATGTTTATTTGTGATAAACAGATCGTGAAGCTTAGTTAGTAGGTTGGTGGGTTTGGGGTTTTTTAATTGTATGTAGGGCTAGAAGAGCTTCTTTACCAGCTAGAAGGTACAACTGTCTAGATGCAGATTTCTGCTATTACAGATCATATAGCGATTTAAGCTATCATAGGTTTAGGAAAAAAGCATCAGTCCTTATTAAGAAGTCTTATGCTACTTAAACAGAAGATTAGAGTTTCAGAAATAAGTGGGCCTCCAGACAAATATGAAGGGGCACCAGCAGAAGAACTTAGTTCTTAAAAGAGCTTCTTGCACAGGGAGGCTCTGGGGCTTCTGAAACTTCAGTGTCTTGTCTACCTATCTGATGGTTATATTCTTTATTTTAAAGCACTTATCAGAACATACAAGAATATGAAAGGGAACAGATAAGGAATACAGCTATTCCTCCATTTCTGCAGTCACAGGGATACTAGATAGAGCATTTAGCAGTTATTTAGACTTAAGAATGTAAGACACCATGACAGAAGACATGATGAAGTCTGTTCTGTCACTGTGAGTAATCATTCAACTCTCAGAACTCCTCCTTTAGAGGAGATGAGGTGTCCTGGTATAAATCAAACTGTAAGATATATCTCTGAATTGCAAACCTTACATCAAAAAGAGGGCATGAGCGTAACATAATTGACAACAAATTAGCTGTTATTTACACTCTGCTTGTTCTACTTTGGTATGAATTTCCTGAAATTCTGTTTTTAATTTGATTCATGTTTGATTTATGTGCTTGTGCAAGTCACGTGATTCAATACATCTACATGTTAGTAGTCAAAGTAAGTGCTCATTAAAACACGGGCTTCTTCAGCTCCACAGCCATCCCTTTGTAGTCAGGGACTTCAACCGTCTCCTGCAAACACCATGCTGAATTTTCCTCCAGAATCCCCTCATGCAACACTTATGTGATTTACTAGTCTTTTATTACTGGTGTGATTTATACACCTTTTACAGTGGGCATGAGAGCAGCTATGAAACTTTATTTCTGTGGTGATCCAGTATTGTTTGTGCTTGGAGACAGGCTGTTGTATGGTGCTAGTTTCTCTCAGCCTTCTCCATTTATCCAGGCAGCCCCTCCTGTCTTTCCCTGGCTGCTCTCTGGACTGCAAAACAGCATTCCAGATCATGCTCTGCTTCCCATAACCTCCCTCCAAATCCCTCAGCCTTTCTGCAGTGTTCACAATTAAATGCCAACAATGAGTTGCATGGGAAAATTGTTCTGCATTACAGTTGAGTGCGGTGCCAGGTCAGCAAGTGGCTGTGTGCATATCTTCCCTGTGCCAACACAGCAGTCATGCTCTCTTTTTCTAGACTGTGAAATACAGAGGTGGTTAAGAGCACTTACCACTGTGGGGTTGTGATTAGGGGAGGGAGAGAGCAATTTGCTGCAGCGAAATTACAATTGTTTAAGGGGAACAGGAGCCTTAATGGTAAGAATCTCCTGCCTCTCACGCTGTGTGTGGGAGGAGCAATCCCTCATTACCTTTGGTGCTTGTTTTGCTGTTTAGGATGCAGCAGTAGCATCTTGAAGTGCCAGTGAGGGAAACTGCTTCTACAGCATTGCCTGAGATGAATGAGAGTGTGCAAAAAAGGGGATTAATTCTTTGAGATTCGCCCTGCTTCAGATGTGAATATAGCCCATGCTTTCAGGCATTTCTCTAATGATAGATCTGATTTGGCATGTGAATGTGGCATTGAGTGACAGCTCTATACCAGGCACTGTCCAGATGGCAAGCTCCTATAAAGCTTTGCTCTTGTTCCTCTCAAACCTAGTTATTAGGATCTTTTGTATCCTCACATGGTCAGGTGCAAGCACTGACTAACAGCAAGGTGAGGGGCAGATGAAGCAAGGAAGCACCACAAGCAGAAGAAAAGGAGGCTGATTCTTATTGTCTTTCTCAGGTATCTACCTGTAGTCACTGTCAAAAGCAGTATCCTAGTGTAGTTGCTCTTGGTCTGTTGTGGAAGCAGAGATGCTGGCATGGAGAGAGGTGTCACACTGCGAGTGGGAGAAACAGAGTGGAGTGGCAGAGTGCTACAGATGGGCAAAATGTAGATTGATGTGAGAAGTGAGAAGGAAAAGAAGCTGGGAGAGGCATTAATGGGGTAATACAGAGTTTGTGAGAAGAATAAAGGAACGATGAGTCCAAGGAAGTGACAAATCTATCTAAAGCTCATTCTGTCAGCAGCCTGTTATGGCCGGGTAGTAGCAGCACATCCATTTGGAGCTGAGTATTGCCTCAATCATTGTTTTCATAATCCTTTCTCTACTCTAATACTGCAAATTATGCAAATGTGCCAGGTGCATGCTGGGTGCAGGATGCTATGCAGAATCTCTTATGAGCATGCAAGGCTAATAGACAGCTCTCATCCGAAGCACAGCTCTTGCGTGTGACTCAGAGTACTGGCTGCTATTGTAAAAGCCAGTAGAGTCTGGGACCTGACAGGCCATTTTGTTTTTCCAGTACTTACCTAACAGCTGAAGTAATCTAGCAGGTTCTTCACACTCCAGAAGCTGAAGAGCAGGGATCTTGTTTTCCTGTAATCATCTCCCAGATCTCGTGCTTCTTGGCTTGATGTGGTGGGGAAGAGTGCTAGTGCCAGTGCAAGGATGGTAATCCAGGAGGATAACAACTCAGCTCTGCCCTGGATTTTCTTTGGCAAGTCATGACAACTTGTTCTACTAGTTGTACAGTAGGATCATCCTTTACTGTAGTGGCTTTCTTTCCATCAATGGTTAATTATTATCCCCAAGAGCACAACAGAACCATAACACCTCAGATGTTACTTGCTGGTGGCATGACAGATGCTGTTGCTGTTGTGGTAATTGGCATGTAGGGGTGATGCTAGCTCACTAAAATTAGAAAGAACTGAAGGCTCAGCCTGAAGTACAAACATTGCTATTATGTGACTTGCTTGTTTTGGGCTTTTAGCTAAAAATTGTCCCATCAGAGTAAGGATAATACATAGCAGATGAAGAACAGTGATTTTTAGTGAACTCTCCATGCAGGTGACTCATGTGGTGTTCTATTTGCTTTTTTCTCAGTTTAATTAATTGTAAAAGACCAGCTGCTATCCCAAAACATATGCCAAGGAAAGAAACGTGAAAGTGCAATGGTACAAGAATCTTCCTTTTGGATTGGTTCAAAATGTTCACTCACAGACAGGTATTCCTGCTGCTTTGATTTTAAAAGTTGACTTTTCTTCTACCTCCAAACTGATTCACTCTCACCTTTGATGGGGAGGCATTCAGCTCTTCCGTTTTTCTGCTCTCAGTGAGTAACTCCAGTGTTTCTTCGTTAATTAAAGTTTACTGCAGGAGGAGCAGGAGTGGGTTGAGAGCACTGATGAAGAGATGACTAACAAAGTAATCGGCATGTGATTAAAGTGTGGGCTGCCAGGCACAGATTAGCCCTCCCTGGACTCTGCTTTTATCTTAGCTCCATGTTTTGAAATAAATCTGTGTAATAATATATAGAATTTCTGTCCCATCTAGCTTATCGCATTAGAGCAAACTAGACAAAATGACTCAATTTCAAAGGCTCTGATTCAGCTCTGGCTGCAGCCACTCATTGCAAATGTGAAGTTAGGTGACTGACTCTTCTTTTGTTTCTTTCAAATTCTTGCCATGTGGGAAGTATAAGGGGGAGAGAGTTGGTCAGAGTGAAAAATTAAGGTGGCATTATAAAGCTTCGTGAGATGCATTGGTGACAATCACATGGCAAAATTTTTTGTGAACTGGCAGCTGCTGAAGGGTGGGGAAGACATGGAGGTTTGAGTGGTGGATCGGTTGCAAAAAGAAAATAAAACTTTTCCCAGAGGGAGAGCCACCACACACACTTGCACAAAGGTAATTTGCTCCCTGCAGTGATTTTTACAGGGTTTAAAAAAACAATTTTTCAGGTTTTTCCTGTTCCAATGAGAAATCTTGTTGGGTTACTGACCCCTACCTGATGCAAGAGGATAGAAAGACCTGCTTTAAACATGCCATATTAATAGTTTCTCTTGCTACTCATATCCTTTTCCCCCCTCTGTAATTCTAATATCCCATGAGTCTAATACTGAGGCATTAGCTTAGCTGCTGTGCAGTTAACAAATAGTGATTTGAGGAAGTATCAGTGTGCAGAGAGAATAACAAGATGTCTGCTCCCCTCCAAATTCCTCCATCTGCTGTTATGGCCACGGTGAGGAGAGTGTGTGGAAACCAGAAGAGCGAGCATACAAGCTGAAGGTAACGGAGGAGATGGCAGGGAAAGGAAAGAGAAATCCAATGACAAGGTGATGTCTGTGGCATGCCAATGACAGAGAGGCTTCTTCAGTGGGGACTGAAGTGGTGTGAAGAGAGCACAAACAGCATCATCTAAGTTGCCTGAGCAGCTGCTGCTGGCAGCACTCTTCATGAAATACAGAAGTGGTGATCAAGAAAGGGAACTTAAATCACTGAATGAGTTAATTGTGGATTATTTGTAGAATCCTAGTGGAAGGGAATAGAAAGAAGAAAACCAAAACCAAAGGAAGCCCCAGGTAAAGTTTGAGTATGTCATTTTTCTCTGAGCATAGCTCACGGTAACCTGGTACTGGCCGTTCTCAGGAGCTTTCTGTCAGAAGGTGCAAAATTGCTGCTCCCTGCTGCTGCAGGCATTGGGGAACCATCAGAGGACTGTCGGTGCACTGTTGTCATACACAACAGTAGTAAAATAACTTGAATTCTTATCAAGAAGTGGATAGTACTTCTGAATAACTCATTTGTAATCACTGCTTAAGACAGCTATGACAATCTACATTACTTTGTTGAGTGAATGTATATCAAACAAGTCTTAATGAATTGGTAATTTTGTCTTCTTCTTACAGGGCAGAATTTGTTTACCTCTTTGATTTTAAAATGTTCTTTTAAAGGAGTTCCTTTGTCATCTACTTAAACTGTCAATCAAATGTTTGTTTTAGAAGTACATGTTAAAGTAGTGTCTTAATCAGGTTTCTTGGCACAACACTTAATGATGCTCTATTTAAAACAAAAAACCCATGGGTGCATTTTTATAATGTAAACTGAAGAAGAGATTAGATGCTTCATGCCATAACGAAGCATGGGTAGGCTTGCAGTTAGCTAAACAGTATCTACAATTTGCTAAGTTTGTTAGAAACAAAGAGAGTCCCAAAAACTTAAGGTCTGCAAAAGTCATTCTTGAAAGATAAATGATTCTTCTGGTGTATCAGGCAGCTAACGACAATGTGTTGTGTTCAAATTAGTGCAAAGCCCTTGAAACTGGTGCAACTGCAACCAGAGCCTCCCCCTTCCCCTGTTTCAATTCTTGTTTATTTAAATATAAGACTTAAGGGAAATTACTAGAAAAAGTAGGTGTTAATCACTGTGTTGTTCTTCTCTTAGAATCATAGAATAGTTTGGGTTGGAAGGGACCTTTAAAGGTCATCTAGTCCAACACCGACCCCCCCCCCCCCCACACACACCTTATTTATCTAGATAGAAATTGGAGCCTGAAAGTGTATGGGAGGGTGTTTGGACTGGCTCCATCCCCCCTTGTTGTTGCCCAGACAAGGGGAGGGAGCAGGCCTAGGTTTTAGAGATTTGTGGGCTGTTGTTTGTAAGTTTGAAATGTCTCTCTAAATGCCTGTGACATCAGTTAGACTGTCTGAATTGGTTAGCTGGTAGGGGTTGTTGTGGTTTGTTTTTTTTTTCCCCTAAGCTGATTTCAAGACCATTAGTGGCACTCTCATTTTGATCTGGAAGCCAGATGAGTGTTTAAAAAAAAAAAAATAGTGGTGAGGGAGGAGATACTGCCTAACAGTTTGAATTGCAGCCTAAATTATTTTGAAAATTTAGTTAAAAACAAAACAAAAATCAAACAACTTCCTTGCTAAAACAGATCATTTGGCTGTGGGTTTGCTTTTTACAGCAATGTTGCTGAAGTCATGTTAACCAGCTTTCATGCCAAGGTTCCCCATGATGCTAGCACAGCAAAAAATGAAGGGTTTTTTGCATCTGGATCAGTTATCTGGTCTGGTTGCCCATGTGGGTGTTCAAAGATGCCAGCTCTGATGGGAATGGTATGGCATGTGGACTGCTACTGAGGAAATGCTTGGGAACCACATTCGCAGCAACTTTTGAACCAGTAACTCATTACCGTAACAGTTCTGGGTCTGGCCATCCTGACAAGTGACTAATTGGCCTTCTTGGAACAAGTAAGAGAAGCAGTTCCTGGCATGTGGTTATCAACTGGCACCTTGAGATAGACAGATGTTGTGAGTTCTTTGTCTAGGTTTTTGTATGGCATCAGAGCACCAAACCACCAAGTAAAACTTGTGTCGCAGGCACTGACCTACAAAGTGCCCTCCTTTGCACCTGACCTGCTAGGAGATTCCTGTGGTCTCTCAAAATTGCAAGTTGACTCGGGGGCTTAGCAGGTAGCTAGATTCAGTTTAAGTTCTAAGTCTCCCATATTAATGCTCTGTTGCAATATTTTGTGCTTCTTCAATCCTGGCTCTTAAATGAATGCTGCTTTGCTTAATGACAATGAACATGAAACCATCTATTTTTCTATGCAGCTGTCTTCAAAGGTGTCAATTTCGGTTGTCATTTTGAACGCTGGTGTAAATGCAGCTTGGAAACCTGTTGGTCTCTGCATATTACATTACAGTGTAGTAAAATCTCACTGAAAGAGAACTGGAGATATCACCAGTGATAGCACCAAGGGAGTCAACGAAACTGCTCATAAAGACAAATTAAAAGAGCTCTATAATATCAAACAGTTATTATATTGCTTACCCAGGTAGGTCCGCAGTATTGTTTTAAGACATTTTTACATCTGGTACGGTAGATTGAGGCTTAAAATAGGCGAGTAATTACTCTGATATTAGTAAATGAAGCCGTTGACACCTTTATGACACCGATTCTGTCTCGAAATTTCTCAGTAGAAGTTATCACACCACATATCAATGACATTTGCAAAGGTTGCGCTCAAATCAAGCTTTAATTTCCATGGCATTTGCATTTTCTCATTTTGCAGATGCTTTTGGACCAAAGTGACAGTGCAAACAGTCAACTGGTGTAACAAATACAATTACAGAGAGCGTTCGACTCGGTTAACACTGAGGCAAAGCCTTAGAGAACGAAGAAGACCTTCATTTTGGATATTAACTTTGGATGCCCTGCTCTTAGAACAGAGGAAAATTACTTTCATGGACCTTCAAAGTAATAACAGAAACATCAGTGCAGTGGCATAATGGTACTCTAGTGCACCCTGAAAAAATTTATTATAGTGCATTATAGATATAATAGACTAGTTTATGTACTCAAGCTAATTTAGATAGGACTGTTCACGACCTCTGTTTTTTCTTTTTTCTTTCAAATGTTGTTACTGTAAATGTAAGCACATGTCATGACTTTGCTGT
>JAVSBS010014856.1:21745-47102 GCA_033124195.1 Coracias cyanogaster | reverse complement strand
GTTCTGACTGCAAGAGTTTAAACAGCTGAGGCAAATAATACTACGCATGCCTAGAAAAGCATTTGCAAAATGCTTTGTGAAACTATGAACTTTGCTTCCCACACACACCTACATCTGATGCATCATGCAGCATCCTCCTGATGAACTCTGCGGTGGACTGGAGCAGAGCTGTCTCTTTAGAGGTGTGTTACAGAAATAGGCAGAGAAAGGAGAATTTTCTGGCTCCTCCTGCCAGGTGTTGGATTATTTTAAGGACCTCTCTACATCAATTTGTTGTAGGAGAATCTCTGATTTCCTTGCAACTTCAGTATGACAGATAGCAGAGCTTACCACCAGCTCACATACTCTTGTAGACACAATATAAATAGGTGTGAGATAGGAAACTGAAATGCCTGTAGGCAATGCAGGTAAAAATACAGCTGAAGCAATATATGCTTCACAGCCTATTGCTTCTTATGTTTGTAATGGGCATTGGCTTTAGAGAGTGATGTCTGTCAGGCTGGTGTCTTCATTTGATGGTCTTTTCACTTGAGTAATATATTTTTTTAAAGGTAGAATTCTGTATGAGGGCCAAACAAAAACTTTAGGGCTCACTGTGGCAGAATGGTACAATCCATGTCGTACCCCATTGTGCACACTGACCCTATCTTTGGATCAGCATACCCAAGCATGAGGTGTGTCTCTGGTCTGACATAAATTTTATGGCTTAAACTCAAATGCAGTGGTAGTTGAACCTCTAAAATAAACAGATGCTTTGCATATAGAGACTTTGTTGTAGGCTAATGCTCCAGTAGGCAAGCCTGCTTGTACACGCTGATGAATGACATTCCTCTACAGCCATTCCTTTATCAGAGGAATGACTTATATTTTTTAGACACCCACAGTCACAGAGGAAGCTGGGAACAGAATCTGACTTTCAGTTGACTTAACCACAGAACCATCCTTCCTCCCACATGCTGGGTGAGTTCAGATAAGTGCAGGGGGGTCAACCTATCTGTTTCTCCTTAAGATCCGTATTTCATTTCTGATCAGAAGGTCAGAGATGGGGAGAAGTTCAAAAATATAACTGAAATCTACCAATCTGAAAATGATAAAATCCATTTTTCAAAGCTGCTTTACTCTTTTGCTGACCTGAATTTCCCCTGGGTCAATTAATCTGCCTTATAAATGAGAGAATTTCAGGCAGTTGATACAAATTTTCTGGTTACATCCCATCTGCATATAAACTATTGTTGCTTGAAGAGTGAAAGACATAATGTCCTATTTTTTTCCTGGTACAGATGTCAGAATTTACTGTCTTCTGCCTAGAAGATGCTGCTTTCTGTCCTCTCAGGCTACTTTTATACTGAAACTTTTTGCAGTTCGTTATAGCCACATGCCTACAAAACCACTAGTTTATAGGTACATTTTGTATCTAAAGTTAATTGTTATGCACATGTTTCAATGTCAGCTGTGTTTTCCAGTTGTCTCTGCTTGATCAACAGCTTTGTAAGCATAACTGGGCTACTTTGGATTAGAGTAGTTGAGTAATATTTGCTGTATCCTATTAATCTATGTAATTTCATCAATGTTTCTTATTATTCCTTGTGATGAAAAGAGAGAATTTTGCTAACAGCAGTAATCTATTAATAGGATTTGGACTGTGGCCTATCTTTAAGATCTTGAAGCTCATTTAGCCAGTTTCTTCCCTTTCATAGTCACTCACTGGAGACTACGGAGAGGGTCTGATGTTCTCATATCCGTGCAGAGAAAAAGGTGCCATTGCAGTGAATGTTACATTGATCGTTAATGCACATAGGAAATAGTCTTGGCCCCTTTCAAGCTGATTTCTTTTGACTCTGGCAGGTGAAGGTTTTGCAGAGAGATGGATTTCAGACAGGATAACCATATCAATTGAACCAAACTAGCATTTCTAATGTTCCTCCGAATGTAAGGTTGCCATTGCAGATAAGAATTGCTTATAGACCTAAAGACATCTTGTACTCAGGTTATTTCTGGCCAGAAAATCTGTGAGAATTTACAGGAGAAATGAATTGAATTGAGGATAAAGAGATATAACTAAGCATTTAGAGAAACTCAGGGAGAATTTGGGTTCCAGAATGATTTTTCGTATTTGTAAGATTTAATGTACTCCACTGTGACTCTGATTTTTAAAAAATATTATTTGTGCAAACAATGTTTGATTTAATTTCTTTTCAAACTTAGAATAAATTGGCAGGTATTCTAAAAGCATGGGAGAAAATGGAGAAGAACAGAGTTCAGCTGAACCAGTCAGAAGGTGGCATAGCAACGTGCCTTGGCTTGGCAGACCCGAGTTGTCTCAGGTGTCTTTGGGCAAATTATCTCGTCCCTCAGTGGTTCAGTCTGCTCTGCAATGGGAATGATATAACTGCTTCCTACCTCAGCAGTGCTGGTGGTAATGAATGCCTTTAGAGATGATGAGATGACAGAGCTGGGTTGGTGTTGCACAAATGTTTTTACAAGTAGAAATGAGGGCACACTGATAGGATGGAGTTTGCAGTGGTAGGGTTTTTTTTCTCTTCCTTTCTTTCCCACTGCTCCAACTCCAGCACAAGCAGAGGTGGAAAAAATTTTCAGAAGCACCAGTAGAGTATTAGGAACTCAGCAGCAAGTAGGAAGGCTACTGGAATATCAGTCACGTCAACCAACGTCTAAGTAAGTGATATCATCAAGGGCAGTGTTTCTTTTTTTTTCTCCAAGATATCGTTTCAGTTTTTAATTGTGACCTTCAGTGTAAATTAAGGATGAGTCTACACCTTTTCCCTTTCCTTTTACCCCCTTATACAGGAAAAGGCTGAAAATACAGAATCCAGTGGAGCTTTTCCCTCCAGTGAATTATCTACAGGGGGATTGGAGACCGGCTTCTGCACAGGTCACTGGTCTTTAAGTTCCTCTGCCACTGCCCAGTGTAATGAACAAGCTGTTTCCCCATGGAGCCTCTGATTCTAACCACACTGGAATAACTGCCCTTGCTGTCCACATTTCTTTCTAAATCTTTACCAGCACCATGTTTTCTGCAAGTTGTGGTGACAGGAGCCCAGTGAAAAAGGTTCTCATGTTTCTCACTCTGTGGCAGAGCACTGGGCACCCTGTGTCACCAGGCTATAATAAATGCAGAGCAGAGGCCATAACCAGTAGTAGAAAATCTCATGAGGTGAATCAAGCAGCAATTTGAACTTGTGTGGCTCCTGCTGCTGCCTGGAAGGTGGATATACTGTGTAGCCTGTAGAATACCAAAGAACAGATGGAGATGCCAAGGGAATTGAGTCCAGGAATTGCTGCTAGAGGGGTGCTCAAGAGAGGTTTTGGAGCAGGATTGTGGCTAGCAGGGTTCTCACTTGCACAGGTTGACCCACACCAGCTACAGAGGAGTAGTATCACACAGTACAGTGCTGCAACCATGGGCTCATAATATCCTCACCTGGAGTTCTGGGAAGGGAAAAGAGGCTCTCTTTTCAGTATTGCTTTTCTTATATCTATAGCAAAGATTACTACTCCTACTACTAAAGATTACTTTCTCCATCTAACATCTTTACAAGCTTTCTGATCATGTCAACTGTGTATTTCTTCTGTTTTAACTGCATATCAAAAATAGCCATGTTAGGAGTGAAATTACAGTAATTTGTTACTGTAAACAGATGATCTGTATGTCTTCAATTACATTTCAGGCAAGCAGCCTCTGAAAATGCAAATATGCAGTTGGGTGCAGCATAGGCTTGCAAGTAGGAGGAAGAGATGTGTAGGAGGGCTTTTTATTACTGCTTGATTTGATGCTGCTGACGGTAATTAGCAGAGAAAAGTATAAAAATGCAGGCTGTAGCAGGAAGTATGAACTAGGGACAGTGGCTGGCTGAAGAGAGGTTTACAAAATGCAAAATCTTTCTTTACCCTGCTCTCAGGTTCAAATCTAGCCTAGGGTGCTTGCTGGATAGTGTTGAGTGTTGGATTCTGTGTTACAGCAGCAATGAGAGACCCTACCCAGGAAAAGGACCCAAGGTGATAAGCACAGCAAGAGTGTAGTCAACAGTATTCATGTTCTAAAATGTTTGAAACTAATATATTATTTTAAAAAGCCTACAACAATGAAAAAAACCCCACCAAAACCCCTAAAACCAGGTTCAGATACCCAAATGCTTTTTTTCGTTCTCATGGAGCTGGCCTTCTTTAGACTTCCCCTGTATTCTTGCAGCTCCTTCATGCAGCTCAGAGGATGCTTCATGGGATTCTCACATTCCCTGTGGACAACCATCAACATAATTAACTGATGTCCTTACAGCATGATAGGTCTGCAAAGTAAGCTGCCACTCTCTCTCTCAACAGTGGTTCTCATGGCTGCAGACTTGCATCTACCTTCTGACTTTACCTGCTTTTCCTCAGCAGCTCCATTGAGGCATTAGCTAGGCTGACCTGAAAGGCCGTAGTTGTTCTCCTCGGCTGAGACCCAATTAAGGTCCCCAGGCTCCAATGCCAAGTGCTGTGATCAGGTTTGCTGCATGGCATTTAATGACCTGACAGTCTTGCCTTTGATAGCGCTGACCGGCAGTCTGGAGTGACAAAAGCCCTGAGCTTTTCAAAGTACATATGGCACAAATCCAGAGGAAGGATAAAATATTACAGGAGAAAAGCTTTACAAGTAGCAAAACTAGTAAATGGTGTCAGATCCCTTTGTCTCTGGGGCCTTCTGTTACCTGTATGTTTCGTGCCCTTCAGCCTCTGTGCTTTCCTCCATTCCAAGTTTTTGTTCCAGGTTATTTTCTGCTAGGGATCTTCTCAGAGTGTAGAAGGTGGGAGCTGTTGCCCTTCATTTACTGTTATGCCAGTAAATATAAGGACTATCTTTAGACTGTTCCACCCTCTATCCCACTAGTTCAACAAATCCCTAAAACAGGGAAGCGGTCCAATAATAATGGCACAAACAGATGGAGAAACAGTATCCGTGATATCTACAGTAGTAGAGTATTTCTTGCCTGTTCCTCTTGTCTGAAATCTGCTGTGTCTGGTAGATGCTGCTAAAGACAGGATGTTAAAGTCAATTAATTTCAGGTCTAATACAAAATACAGGAATTTCCCTGTGCATTTCTTTAATTGTTTTTAGTTTTTGATTTTTTTGTTTTGTGGGTTTGTTTCACCCGTCATACATCAAAAGAAAAGAACATACAATTCAAGGCAGGTTCAGTAATGAAAATACGTCAATATCAAATCCAAACAATATTGTAAAGCTCAAACTGAGGCTTCTCCATATGGTATGTTGATACTGCCAGCCAAAAACACAACATGCAACTTCCAGAGCTGGGTTCAGTGAACTTTAAAATCTGTACAAAAATAACTGGCAACAGCTTTCCTCAATGCAAAATCTTTTCTACTGTCTCCCAGAAAGAGCTGTTCCCTGCTGGTTTTCAGCACCTCCTCCTCCCCGTCTGCTTGTTCCTTCCTCCCTCTGTTCTGCTTTTTCCCACATTTGTATGAATATACTCCATCCCCAGTTCTTGTTCTTGTGACAGAGAGAGGATGCATCAGAGCTCTCTGCCCATCTTGCTTTCCAGAGACATTACATCACCTGCTGCTGAGCAAAGCTGACTCCCTGCAGCTTTTCCTTTCCCAAATGTGATCTGTCTTGGATCAGTCCTGTTGTCTGGTTGTATGAACTGGTATTGCTGACCAGTGTCCAAAGGCTGCTGGTTCCCTTGCCCTCAAATTTCCTAAACAGCAAGCAGCTCCTCGGGTCTGGAGCAGAACACAAATGTGTGGCTGAAACATCAATTCAGATCAAGCTGAGGAGAGAGCGGACTATGTGGTGGTGCTCACCAACCATAGGCTGTGTGAGACAAGAGGTTAGAGACTCACCCCACTAGAGACCTGCTCTCATGGAGGTCTGCAGCCCACAGGAGATGTTGCCAGTGTTCCTCTCTGCTGTTGTCCCTGGGTTTGGGAGGCTGCCACTACAATGGTTCACAGGAAGACCCCAACATGGGGTTAGCATGCAGTAATTTACCTTCTCAGTGTTGTAGGCCAGTGAGAAGTGGGGGTGATGTCTTCAGGTTTGCTTTGTGGGTCACCATGGTTTTAGCTGATTTTTATCAGGAATTCTTCCAGTATTATACCTGTGGGTATGATATCCAGGATAACTTTCACAAATATGATATCCAGGAGAACTGTGAAAGAGCTCTCCATCAGAGGCGTTGTTGGGAACAACATACCTCCTCGCTGAGTTGCCATCAGAGCATGGAGCACTTGTTGCACTGAAGCAGGAAATTGAGGAGCAGAGTGCTGAGCTAGCAACAGCACTTATAGCTGCACAGGTCACTGCTGATGGCTGTGAGATGAGGCCATAAAGTGGTTGCAGGACAACAGTAGGTGACAATGTAAGATGTTGATTTCCTGTTATTATTTCCCGGGCAGGATATCTGTTGTCAGACTGCTTTCATCAATGATTTGATTTGTCTCTTTTACGTGTCCCTAAATGATGCCTTTTTATCACATCCTAGTCTCTTACTACTCATTTCAGGTCTGTTAAGTACCACCTGTGATTCACTCATCTGTCTCATGTAAAGAAAATCCTTCTGTTGGTGTGTTGTTGTTCCTTAAGGCAGAACCTGTTGGGTTAATCTGGTTTCTGGTAACAGCCACACAAGCATGTGTATTCATGCGATTTCTGCCCAAACCCATGAAACTACCAAGAACAATGACTGGCACGGGTAGGGTTAGTCAACATCTCAATGTAGCTATTTGCTGTCGTCTTTGATTAGGCCAATTACCCCTAAAGCCTCCAGCTCTGGGAGGCAAAAGCCACCCTTCAGCAGGAGGGCACAAGGGCCAGGAGTGGTTTGTGTCATACGTTTGTGCCCAGCTTCTGTGCCAGCGTGGCTAGGCTTGTGTACACGTGGGCATGTCTGCATGGTACGAGCCTTCTGGTGATGGATGCCGATACATGAGAGTAGAGGTCCTTACATTAGTAAGACTTATTCCTGATGTATAAGCACCTTTTCCAGGCTTATGTTTTATACATGTGTCATAGAGAAATGGCTCAACTTTAACCGCTAAAGTTACACAAGTACAAAAATGTGTAGAACCATTGAAAAATGGTGATTAAGGACATCCAGCTAAAGAAAGGCTGATATTTTGGAGGAACAGAGGTCTCCTCTGGTTTTGGGGGGGTTCTGATGCAAAATGTGTCATCATGGATTAACACAGCTGACATGAGATTAGCAGGAAAGTCCTTTATTTTCTATCACTTATCTCTTTAAAACCGTATCTGTCCATCAGTGTGGAAGGGAAGACACATCATAATGCTCAAAGGCATGAATTGGAAATGACAGGACAAATAATAGTGGACGTCACAGAGATGAGTCACCACTGAAAGAGGTAGATGAACAATATGAGCACCAGGATATATTCTGAATGGCTATCACCAAAAAAGATGTATTTTTATGTTGTGGAAAGAATCTGAAGCATCAGGGATGGGAGAGTAGGTTGAAGTGAAACCTCAAAAACACATGTAAATTCCGAAGTAACTTAAAGCAGAAATATGTCATAACCAGTGTTCTTTGGTAGGATTACAGGGTATAAAGCACCCAAGGAGCCAAGAAAGAAATGGAGAGTCGTGACATGGGAGAGCATGAGTCAAAGTTGGGGAAGGGCTTGAAAGCTGTGGATAGCAGCATCATTTTCCTTCTGATGCCCTACAGGGTGGATGACTTTATGGGTACAAATGAAGAGAACTTTTTATGCTGTAGTACTTTTACAGTAATATTCAAATTAGGATCAGGAGGAAATGATAGGAAGAGAAGGGCCTCAGGTCTGACATTGTTCTGGGGAGAAAGCAGACTCAGGTTTAGCATAAGGGGAAGAAAATGAAGGTTGTAACTAATAACTTTTGTCTAGCTTGTTGAGTTGACTCTGGGGGCTCTCCACTGAACTGTGGCAGTGTGGGAAAGGCCTATGTTAGGACTGAGATCTTCTCCTCTCTCAGCTCACTGGCACTGCTGGAAACTTTCCAAAATAAAGGTCAGCTTTCAAGTTACTGGACTGAGGGATCTGCAAGATTTGTTTTTAAAGCCCTTTCTGGCTTTGAATACCATATTTCTCCCCACCTGTGCTCTTCTCAAGAAAAAAAGAGTGAGGAAAAGCAGTTAGTGGTACAAATTTTAATTTCAACATATTTGGTATAATATTTTTCAAGGTCTTCAGTCACATTACCTTGCTTCATGCTATGTTATTCTCTGTCAGGTTAGGCAGTGGTGTAACAAAAGAGAAACTGTGAAAGGATGCTAAGTGGAACTGACATGATAGAAATTTGGATCTGTTGCTGTGTACCCACTACTGACTGGCATTATGGCAGAGACTGAAAATACATCCTGTCTACAGAGTTTTGTGTGCCCATTTTTTTAGAGTTAAGTGTCAAATTACCTTACTGGGACACAAAAGGTGCTGGACAAGAGTAGATTCATGGATGGTTGGACTCCAAGACCAGCATCCCAAGGGAACATGTACCAGCCTGCAGCCTCAGCTCCATAGAGGCTGCTCTGGTCCAGAAAAATTTGAAAGAGGAACAGCTAATAGAAGATCACAGGCTGAACTCACTGAATCCAATTGTTATCTTCACAATTTTAAGAAATGAGTGTTTTCAAATTCATATCATCACTGAGAAGGCTTCCACTGACTGACTGCTGTCCATCCAGAAAGCCTTACATTTCATCTAAGGCAGCTGTGTTACAGCCACAGTTTATAGCCAGTGTATACTGGCTGCTCAGAGAATGAGGCTACTTCTACAAGCAGATAGAGAAACCTAAATAAGACAAAGTAACCAAGTCTACAATGTTGGGTTTTTATTGCCCCATTGTCTGGAGTAACAAGTCATCTTTTCACAGGATTGCTATGGTTGGAAAAGACCTTTAAGATCATGAAGTCCAACAATTATCTCTACCATGTCCACTGCTACACCATATCCTTCAGCACCCTATCTGGATGGCTTTTGAATACATCCAGGGGTAGTGATTAAACTACCTCCCTGGGCAGCCTCTTCCAGTCTTTTAAAACCCTTCTGGTGTAGAAGTTTTTCCTAATGTCCAACCTAAACCTCCCCTGGGGTAACTTGACACCATTTCCTCTTGTCCTATCAGTTGTGGCTTGTGAGAAGAGACCAACGCCCACCTGCCTGCAACTTCCTTTCAGGTAGTTGTAGAGATAAGGTCTCTCCTCAGCCTCCTTTTCTTCAGGCTAAACAACCCCAAGTCCCTCAGCTGCTCTTTGTAAGACTAATGTATTTTTCATGTTGTTTGGTTTTTTTTAACAGGATGCTCTTGGTCTTTTTCTTGTTCTCATGGACATCTACAGAAAATACTTTGTAGGCACTGGCTGTGATCCTCTCATAAAAGAATATGAAAACTGAAACTCTGCTGGTAGTCTGGAAGCAGTGTCTCTAAGTCAGATGTAAAAGCGCAGCAGCAGATACTGTCATTTGAACCTTTTTCTGATAAATGCATCTGGAAGTCTTTCTTAGAGGTGTGGTTTGTTAAGGACATAGGCATGTAATTATTGTTATGTTAGGTATCTGTTGTAGATGGAAATCCTTTATGAATCACTGAGAAAACAGAGTTTGGTCTGTCACATGCAACCTCCACTCTATCACCTAGGAATGTCTATAGGGAACGTATTTTCTGTGCAATATGTTGGCCCCTGAGCCGTGTGCTGGGCTCTTTCAGCACAAAGCTGGAAATTTAAAATGTTCCTCCTCTGCCCCGATCAAAATGCTTAAAGGCTGGTTATGGAAAGATAGGAGAGGTTTGTGACAACCAATGTTGACAAAAGGCAACACAAGTTAATTTAGGAGGATTAAAATCTGGGCAGAAATCAACATTGAGGTTTGTCTTGGGCAGCTTTCTAAACCTGGGAAGAAAATAATCCAAAACTCATGTTGTGAAAGAGAAATCTAGGAAATGGTCATTGCTGAAGAGAGCCAGAAGGGAGAGGGAGATTAATCTGGCAATGGTAAGCAAAAGCAGAAAGATGATGTCAAATTGGAAAGTGTTTGGACGAGTGATAGGTCTGTGTCTTCATGGGGAGAAACAGATGAGTTTTAGGCCTGGCTAGCACATGGTCCCTACCTTCCTTAGCCAGCACCTGAGGCAATTGAGAGGGATTTTTGTGAGCCAAGATAAATGACAGGTCAATGCAAAACATCACACTGCTTTAATTATCAGCAGTAAATTGAATCTTAGCAGAGTAAACCAGCCTATACAGAGTTTCCTGGTGTGTAGGGAGATTATTACCGGGGCCCAGACTAGTTACTTTATAGCTAGCTAAAGAAAAGAAATAAGCATAAAGAGATTTTTCTTGTTTCTTTGAAATTCACTAATTTAAGCAAGGATGACAGCAACATATCTTAATGTCATCTGTAGTTATTTTTTTTTAATAAACTGAGTAGTCATTTTGGGGTTTGTCAGAGGCTAGGTGGTTAGTTCTCTTGGCTTTTCTTCAGGTTCTTTAGGCTTGGGGGTTTTTGACAGGAGGAACATGGGTCTTCGTATTTCCTTCTGCTTTCCAATCCTTCAGTGACGTTATGGGCCTGTGGGTGGGAAGTTTCCAATTTTATTCCTGCCATCAGCTGTGGTTGCAGTAAATGCCCTCTGGAAATCTGGCTACCTGATGCTCTCTGCACATTAGGCAGATCATTAACAATTATTATTTGTGACTTTAGTTATTTATATATGCAGTGAGGATTTCTGGACCCCTTGGAAAAATATGACCCTGAAACTGTTAGCATTTATATTTATTGTTCATAAAGTATATTTTGAGTGAATCTGAAGTCAGGAATTAAAATCTAAAATTAGCTCATTGAGCCAGCTAAACTTGTTGGTCCCTTCCAGAATGATTAAATATACGTTCCAGGAGGAGAGAGGAAATTGCATCTTGCTAAGGACAAGAAAGAAGTGGCTCTGAAGTTGTTTGTTGTTTTGGTTTTTTTTTTTTTTGAGAAACACAATCGAGAACACTGCTTCAGTGAAGGGTAATGAATAAAGAGCACTTTGCACAATTACAGCCACCCCTGCCTGGGGACATTGTGATCACTGTGGTGGCATCCTCTTGTTCAGGAGAGGCTCTTTCCACCACTGTGCACAGCCCCAGTCACCTTCTGATGCCTTGATTTCTGCTGGGTGGGTTTCCTGCACTGCAATGCCCACAGAGATGACTAGCATATGGAGTCATTTCACCCCAAGATGTGTGGTGGAAAAAGCCACCTCTCGTGCATGTGTGTGCATCTCTCTTGCTTGGTGCTGCATTGTACGTTTATCCTGGAAACTTACCTTAGCTCCCAGTCCTGTAACTACTTAGACAAGGAGCCCTTATGCCAGTGCACATACACGTTCAGCGTGCGTTTTCTTCTCCATCTGGTGAGACAGATCAGAGCCGAGCCCCAGCTTTTGAAGCTGAGCTCTGACCTGCCCACTTTGCAGTAAGGACATGGATAAAGTCAGGGGTATGGAGCTCAGATGTGGTCATGTTGCAGCATGATCCTACCAGTAGTAGGACATGGGTTTTCCTCAGGCAGCCCTCTTCTTTCTAAATGAGCATTTCATCCGGAAGGATTTTGTGGACTTTGGATATTTGGGATTTGGGGTGGTCTCACAGTCTAGCTGTAAGTGTGGAGCATCAGAAGGTGCTGAGCTCTGTGTGAACTGTAACTAAAGTGTATGTAAAACAGTTGACACTGTCATGGATATATCAGACTATCCCCTCCCATATGTGTTATCCATTACATACACATCTACTTTTCTCTGACATGCTCTGGGCATAGGTGGAAGTTCTTGGGACTAAAAGGAGCTCTTTTAGTGTGCTTCTGAGAGCTGAACCCTTCAGTATGTCCTAGCTTAACTTCTTCAGGAAAGAATGTGGGTGCCTCAAGTCTGTGTTTGTATGGTTGTGAAGCTGAAGGCATCAGGGTTACCTGAGCAACCTCTGTCCAGGTAGATACTGTCCCATGTGAAAAGCTTCCATGGAAAAGCTTCCCATATTTCTGCAGCTGCTTCAGCACCTTTCAGGAGACCAGGAGAAGCTTTCACAGAAGCATCAGAGCTCACACAACCAATGGCACATCCAGAACTCCATGTGCATGTCATGTCCAGGTCTTTTGCCCTGGTTTAAAGCAACTATCCAAGCTCCTCCTTGGTTGTCCAAAAATTTTGTGACAGCACCATACACAGTCTCACAGGGCAGATGTTCTGGGAACACCTGTAGCAAAAAGCCTGGGAAACAAAGAGTGAGGGTCTTGGAATCTTCTCTGGAGAATGTGAAGAAAATCGTTATCTTCAACAATTCACATTTCTGTTTTTTCCTCATTCTTTGTTTGACAAATCGTTTTCTATTTACAGCCAGCACTTTTTAATGCATTCTTCCTCCCCCAGCCTACTGGGTTCCTATTTTCTCCTTCTCACAATGTTACCATATGGTTCTATTATTCAGAGATTCCTAAACATGTATTGCAACAGTCCTGAAAAATAATTAGGTGATGCTGTGGTGTAAAAGCACATCTGTGATCAATGGCTCCCTCTGGAAATTATGGGATAAAATGTCCCATGACATTTTTATATCTTTATACTTTCTCCATGCCCTTTTATGTCCCTCACCACCCACCAAAAATATAATAAGGGGAAGAAAGTCTGTGCGAACAGTTATTTGCATTTTCTTTCTTAAAAGCAATGTGCAGTGTGATTGGTGCTTTTTCAGTTACGACTAGGGGAAGAGAGCTCCAGGGAGAAAAAAGGTATATATTTAGACTCTGTAGATTTAGAATAGAGCTTAATTCTATAGTGATAACCAATGATTTACACCCTTTAATCCAAAAGTCCTCCTGTGCCCTGTGGGGAATACAACATATGTCCAGCAAATTGGTAACCGTATGCTTCAGTGAACGTGCAGTCCCCCAGCCCTTCCCCTGCTCCATTCACATTGATGGTTCCCAGCTAGAGCGGTCAAGCCTCACGATTGACTCTGCCTTTGTTGAAGGCTTTGTCAAGGGAACCGTTCTTTTAAGATTCCTTTTAATATTGCACATTGTGTGTTTTTGAAAGGTTTCAGGCTGCTGGAGGATTTCACAAGTGAATTGAGGAGTAAAAGTTTTCTCAGCTCCTGAGGGCAGAGGCAGTCGTATCTCCCACGCAACTTTTTCTCCCAGGGGAGAAATAAATGAAAATCAGGGTTATCAAAAACAAGTTTCACAGGGGCTTTTCAAAACTGTTTTGCTCCCAAACCTTCTGTTTCACCCTATCAGGTTATCAGCTCTCTGGTACTGCTGCTGAAACTGCACAGATACAGTATACATAATGAAATAAGCCTTTCTTGTGCCTTGGCCCATCATTACATGGAAACAAAAAGGACAGTTAAACATGTTTTTCACTCTTTGTGGTCACCTTTAAACAGAAATTATATAATAGAGCAGGACTCCTCACTGGAAGATAAAACTAGATTGTGCAAAGTGGGACCAAGAGCATTAGCCTGCCACTGCCCTCCTCCAGCAGCAAAGATTATCCCAGATAAGCAAAACCAGGGTAATGTTCAACAAATTAGCTTGACTGATGAACCCTGAACTCTTGTCAGTATTAATGCCTGCTAAGTTAAGCAGGCCCGGGCTTTGTTATGAGGACTTATCCTCAGAGGCCAATGCAATATAACCTTTTCTTTTTTTTTCTTACAGATACCACATGGGAGGGGTCTGGGTCTTGTCCAAAGACCCCAACAGGCTTTTACAGATGGATTTTTTTTTTTTCCTAACCTGAACAAACCAGTGTACTGACGGCAACTGGAGGTGAGTGGCTTTGGTGGTGCCATGGTTGGGGTATCCTCTGCTAAGCGCTTTGCATAAGGATGGTCTGTTCTGCATTTGCACTGTGCTGAGGAGCATGGGGTGGTTCAGCCCAGGACTGGTCTTTGTAGGCATTGGTGCAACAGTGGTAACCCATGCAAGCCCTGGAGGAGCTCAATTACTCACCTGACAGCATGATGTCTAACAGTTCTCATGCCTTTTTCACGTTTACATGCTTGTTTTGTCCCACAGTATATCCTCAGCCCCTCCTAAATTCAGACTTGAAAAACCAGTGTGCTGTCAGTCTTCTGTCAAAGGGTGCTTCTAGGCCAGTACAGTATTGTTAAGGTTTGCCAGCCTGCTCTTTGTCTCAGCAGCCAGGTGCTACTTCATTACTTCATGGAGGTTTTCTCAGAGGAAGGTAAAAAAAAAAAAAATGAAATCCTCCATGACAGTGGAGTCAGCCCAGTGCAAATTACAATTCATGGACTGTAGTTGACAGCTGGGCTATCACAGAAGCACAGGGCCAGCTGTGCTGTAGGGATGACATCCCGACCTGGGTTTGAAAGGTTGGAAGCTCCTCTTCTGCTTGTCCATCCTTCCTTCCAAAAGCAGCCTTCTCTTTAGTGCCAACGTGCATCACTGTGAGGTACAGCAATGATGGGTAGGTGGCATGGGGAGTCAGTGCAGTGCCACCAGCCAGAGATGATGGGAGAACCTGTGGCAATGGGTGCCAGCTGCTGGGGTTAGTGGACTGGGAGACCCAGGGGATGCTGCTGGGATACTAAAGCCTAGAATCTAGTCTTGCTTTATTATGCTGAGGAATCATTTCATGATTAAAGTCTTGAAGTTATTTGGGAACTGAGGTGTGGGAGCAAATCATACCTTCTCTGACTCCTTTATTTCCTCTCTTATCCATTCATTAATAGGCATTTCTTTAAGCCATAGAGAAAAGCAGATGCTGAAAAGGAGAAACACACCTTAAATATTTGCTGATACGTATTTTAAAACCATCTGGAGTGAGTGGAGTAATTGGTGTCAGATGTGAACTCTCCTGGGATGTTAGCAAAGGGATGGGAAATGTTGGTGCTCTGGTTTTATGGCTTGTCTGTGGGCTCCCAGCGCTTCCGAGGTACAAGAACAAAAATCAGCCCTTTCTTTGAGTCCCAGCATCTGCTGGAAGGGGCCTTAGAGATACTGTCCCCATGAGGAAGAGAATATTTGTCCTGTCATGATGTCAAATACTCTTCCTCTCCTATTCCCAGTTTGGTGTGGTGCTTGCATATCTCCTTCCTCAGGGTACTTGCTGCTTTCAGCTGCCTGAAGGGCAGATTTGGAAGACAAGACATCAAGATTTTTATCCTTGCCTCTGCCAGAATATTCTTGTGACCTTGGGCAGGCAGATTTCAATGCAAGACTGAAATAATCTTTCATATAGCACAGTCCCTATTTCAGAGCAGTACGGGCAAGTTTGTCTGGTTCACATTTACAAGATTCAGACCTGAGCTGAATTTGATTAGACTAGTTAGGGGAATCTGAGGTTGAGACTCGAGTTCAGTCTGTTCAGTTCACTTTTGAGCTTCTTCTGGGAAGGCTGTTCACACTGAATAGACTTTCCAGAAGATAGGCTGAAATATAAAATATCTACGCTTATTCTGGAGGAGTAACACCAATAATATATATAATTCTCCAGAAATATGTAGACTTCAGTGGAAAAGCTATTTTTGTTACAGAAAAGGCTCAAAAAGAAAATATCCCTGGAAAGAGCTGCACTGTGTTCATTGACTATTTCTGTATGTCTTTGCTTCTCAACTGCTAGCTGGAAAGGAGCATCAAACAAAAGCCTTTTTGTCATGAAAATCACCCACCAACCTCTGCCAACTGTCAGTCAGAGAAACAATAAGTTTGAGAGCCAGATGTGCCACCCTCCAAAAATGTGTATGTGAGCTTGGGTTAAAGGACAGAGAAAGAAATTTGCTCTTATAATAGTCCAGTACAACAGTGCAAAAGCAGCTCTGCCAGCACCCTTCCTCTCTCCCATCAAGGGAGTTGATGGGACCATCTGGCTTTCTCTGGGTTCAAGTTTTCATGGGCACAGTTCCCATCAATACCACAAAACGGAAATAATTTGTTCCCAGACCTGATTGCAACAGAAGTTGTAATTGAGTCCTTGACTGTTACAGTCTAGATTGGGCCATAGGCTAATTTAGGATGAACCAAGAATATAGATGGGAACAAATATGACAGAGAAATGTCATAGGTTAAAACTAAAGTTGGCCACAGCTCATAAATGAAAAATTGAAATCACAAATCCCCAGGCAGGCACAAAGGGTTTTATGAGGCTCTTCTTGTTCACATGATGCAATCTCAAGGTTTAATGCTACCAGGAGTAATTACTTTTCACCACTTCCTGTCTCCTTCCTGATGTCAACTGGTTCTTTTGGGGACTAAGGAGTCCCCAGTGACACTGCACCCTGTGCACACATCAGCACACCAGCTTCAAATATGGGAGCTGAAACAACAGCAAGTGTGCTGGATTGAGTTGAAGGTGCAGTTGAAAGGGACCATCCAAGAAAGCAGCTGGTTGCTTTAGGTGTATTCTGGAATCATAAGAATAGTATGATTTGATACTGATGCTGCAGTTACTTGAGACAGGCTTCAGGCTATTCAAATCAGTCATCTGCTCAGCAAGCCCAAAATTACAGTACCACATGCTTAGTTTGCCTGAATGGACAAGCAAAAGGAGCAACCACCTTTAGACACAGTGACAATTACCACACCAGAGCAGGTCTAGCAGAGTAGAGCATCAACAGGGGCATCTCCAGTAGCTTTTCAGCATTTACTGGAACGGGTAATTTTGAAGCAGGGAAAATATTTCACAACAGAAGTAATTCCCTTTTACCCCTAGGTAAATATGTATGCCATAAGTAACACTGTATGTATTATGTGATGCTGGGATATTTTTGTCCCTAGTGGCTGGCATACATTGAACTCAGGATTCCTGCTGTCTCATAATTTCCAAATACTTTGTGTGACATTTCAAGTCACGGGCCTCCCTGCAAGGTGCTCACCTGACCCAGCCTGGTGTAGGTGGCAGGGAGATGTGGTACTAGCATAACTACACTGATTAGGTGTGTGGGTTGCTTCTGCCTTGACTTTAATCAGGAGAGTTGTAAAGCTCCTTGTGACCTATGCTGCTGTTCCACTAAGAGGAGTTTTTTCTATAACACAATTATTCCCTTCCCACTCTGCAAACTGTGCTTCTCTGAGGGGTACAGGTGGGACTTCACCAGCGCTACTGGCAGGCTGGTTAACACTGTTATCTCCCTGTGTAGGGATGCCCTGGGTACTTTTTAGGATTCTTAGCCATCACAGCATTCAGTTGTAATTTTACCATACGTAGCCAGGGAAGAACTGCTGATAAAATGCCTTTCTCAAGGGTTGTGTTTAGAAGCCATGTATGTGGGCTGCAGCTTTAACTACATCATCTTTGTTTTTCATTCCATTACCCATAGATATCAGATATATTAAAATCCTCTTCTACTTTCCAAAAAACATTGATCAAAACAGTTCTGTGAGGCTGAGATGGCCATTGCCCAAAAATATTATATAAGAGCTGTACAGCTACTGACAAAACCAGCAGAGCATCTCCATCAAGCACATAACAAGCTACAGACTTACATTTTCTCCCTCTGTCCCTTTGCAACTCCTCTCTGCCTCAAAAGAAATTTCTCAATTTTTCCAAATGACGGAGCAATAATATACCACTATTTAAAAGGCAAAAAAAAAGCTCATGTTCTACTATGGCACAAAAAGCTGCAAACCAGGCTTTCAAAAGATAATAATGCTTTAGTGCAGCTACATACACAACAAAAATTGTTTGAGGGAAGCAAGATGCCAGAATTAGAAATTCAATGCTGGAAAACAGCATGCATTTCCTGCCACTGTGATGTTATTGTATAGAAAAGGCTGCTGCTGGGGCAGCTCTTCTGTATCTCTTTGCTAAACAGAAGGGGAGAATCTACCCAAATATCAGCCTTACTTTACCTCAGCTCAGTGATCTTCTTAGTAACTTTCAAATAACTGGCCCTAAAAGACTTGCTCTGACATAGCCTATTTGTAAATAAGTGCCTTCTAAATAAAATTCTACTTGATTCATAGTGTGACACCAAATCACTCATTTGCCATGTTGCTAACTCAAGTAATGAGTGAGGTGATTTCCTGGGTGACAAGGAGAGATTTCCTGGCTCTCTTGGTGTTGCAGGCTAGATTGACTCTATCATGGCGAATTCTGGGTTATACCACTTCTCCTCCAGTGCCATGAACTTGGATCACTCTCAGAAGCAACCCCATTTGTTCCCTTTATCCTGGTGTATTACACATAAATGCTCTGCTACTGTTCAGACTTGAAACGTGCTTTTAGAAAGAATTTAATCTTGCTTATCCTTGTGCTCAGCTCAATAACTTCTGGCTTTTTTTTTTTCCCCAAAAGCACCTCCCTCAGAAATACACCATTGTTTTCATTTAGAAAATCCTGAGATGAAGAGTCCAGCCCTACTATGGTTAATGTGGGCACAGGTGATGCAGGAGTGGCACAGAAAGAGCTGAACTTTTTTTGTGCCTATTGAAACAGCTGTATCAAAGGTCCTGTTACATACTTGGTCCTGTCAGTGGTTTCTTCAAGTTCTGGCCAGGAGATAGGCCTGGACTTAAGCTTTGAGCCTTTGCTTTTCCAGTGTTTGAGAAAGCACAGATTCCAAATTGCACTAAAATAATTTCAAATTAAAATAAAAACCATTTACAAATTTAAAGGCCAAATGCTTGTATGTGTGATGGGTTATAACCCAAGTAAGTAATATTATGCCATTGCTTTCTGCCAGTCCAGTGAGTCTTCTGGATGGGGTGAGTCGGACAATGGGTAAAAGTTAAACTGTTACCTGCTCTCCCTGGAGAGAGGTTTGGCAAAAGCAGTCTCAACCACATGCTGCAGTGAGGAAATTGTGGCCCTAGGGACAAGCAAAGCTGGCCACTTCAAGTCACTCTCCCATGACTTGGCAGTTGGGAGCTGCATTTCCGCACTGCCAGGAACCGCCTGCGCCCTTTGCACTGGCTGGCATCTGGGCTTGGGGCCCAGAGGCCTGGGGAAAGTGTCTGAATGGCTCCTGCCTTAGCTAAGTCTCTGCTGGGAAACACCATCCCATCAAGGTTGAGACACTTGCTAAAAGAACACTTCTTGTTCAACTTGGGCTCATTGACAGGAACCCCATGGGTAGAGGGCATCAGGCTCAAGCCTCTTGATTGAGTGCTTTATGGTTTCAAAAGGCAGGAGAAAGTAGCTGCTGTGTTTCCCTTGCAGCTTTCCCTTCTAAAGAGGAAGAGCTGCTCATCTGGGAAGCAAATGCCTGTCTCATTTCAATGCGCAGCTTTAGGCTACAGTCTTCTGCAGTTTCTGGTGACCTGTGCGCTGAAGCTGATACTTCTTTTCAGAAGTATGGAATGCTCATGAGATTATTTGATGTCACTTAGGCGAGTGGAATAAGGGTACCACTTCCACATTCTCTAAAATTACAGATTCACAAGTCAGTAATCTCAGAAACTCATTACTGGGATGTTCGGTGCTTCACATCAGCCCAGCTTCACAGAACTGCTTGTGCTGACATCTGCCATGGTGTTTGCTACAAGGGAAAATGCTGCTGTGTCTACACTTGCCCCACTAGAATTTAGTGGCCTTTACCCACATGAGGCCAGAAGGAATTGTGTACTGATTTGCTTATTTTTTATGCTTAGTTATATATGTATGCATATGTATGTATATATAATTAACCACCAGATAGTATTGGCTTGGTTAATTTTTGAGAAGTAAATCTATCTTGGAATTTTAAAAATTTGTATGATATTAACGCTGGGGAACCTCAGTATGCAGAAAGCAGGTTGGTTTGCAATTGATGAAGCAAATACTTGTTTTTATTAATCTGTGTGGCAGATGCAGAGTGAACTTTCTGTAAAAAAAGGGCCGCATTCAGACATGTCACCTTACAGCTGGTGCTATTATCTTGCTACTGCAGTTCAGTTTCCTCTATGCCATTTTCTAATGTTGCACATGAAAGCTCACTTCTGAGGTAGGTATACTCAGTGGGGACACCAGGCATGTGCTCAAGCTAGCTGTTACAAATTAAATGACTTCTCTAGAGTGCCAGGAGGGTGGATTTATGCTTTAGGTTTGCAGTGTGGCCAGAAGACACAGTCCTGTTCTCCCCTGAACGTCTGGCTACATCTTCCTGCCACCTCCCTTCTTGGTGCTGGTACTTGGGATGGGCAGAAGGATTCATTTCTACCTCTGTGAAGACTTTTCCTTTTCAGGATTTTGGTTCTTAGCTGGATCAGCAGGCCAGTCTGGTACTGCAGCTAACCCCGTGATGAGTGATGTCCACATGAGAGCTGTTGGCAATGTATGGCAGGGAGGAAGCAGAGTCAGATTGGCTTGAACTGATCAGGAAAACGAAGCCTTTAGTGAAAGCTGCTAGTCTGTGTTAGCACAGGTTCTCCTTCCATGCATGTCACAGCCATCCTACCTCTGAGTGCTGGCTGGGTTTCCTGCTTGCAGTTGTTTGTAAAGATCTCTCACTAAGGTCCAGTTTTGATGTTGGTCAAGCCATATTACTGCGCTGAATGGAGACTCTAGTTTTCATGTAAGTTTTCATCTAAGTAGAGAAACCCATCTATATGGGGATTTACACTGCACCCTCACTCTAAGGTTTCACTTCTTGCTTCTCATTCAAAGGAACTACAAATCCTGAAACAAAAGTTAGTTGAAGGCATGATAGCTCCTTTGTTACGTTTTTTCTTTTGGTAGCAAAGGCACGTGAAACAGTGTCCAGGTAGCCCTGAACTTATTGGCCAACTTAGTTCAAGAGACCTTCGGCAAACTTACCAAGCCAAGGTGTAGGTCAGAACTAGAGCTGGCAGCATGACCTTTGGTGTTGGGGTTGGTGGTGGGAGGTTTGTGCTTTTAGGAAAAGCTTCTGCAGGGGTTTTGAGCTCCAGGTGCTGCTATGTGTTTCTGAGGCAAGTTGGCTAGATGGCGCTGGAACATACTTGTGTCCTGACAGGAATGGGATAGGTTTAGGATGATCTAAGGAAAAAAAACAGCCGATGCTGCTTTTCAGTGTAGGCATGATTTCTTGAGTTTCACATGCAGAGCTGGAGGGGGAATCTCAGCCGTTTGCTGTATCTTTCAACCACTTGGAGTTGGGACAAGTTGCCTGTGGGGTTCTTGATCACTCAAGGTGTCTGTTGAGCTGGAGTAGGAGTCCATTAGCATATATATACAGGATGTCCATTACAGGGTCACCTGGTGGGGAATGGCTCTGCTTCTCTTCTGAGTGAGAAATTTCAATGACAAGGAGCAGTATTTCTTTAGTGAGACTGCTGTTTTCTTTGAAGAACCAGGAGGCGTCATTTAGGGGAGTTAGTAGACTTACCTTACTCCTGACATCCAGAGTATCTCACAAGCACAGTCCAAGCTCTATGATGTTCACAGACTGATAGCTGAGATGGGAAATATTTTTTCTATGGTTGATTTTACGAGAAGAGCACTTTTAGGGTTTTCTCACCAACTGGAGCTATACAAAGCTGTAATAACTGTGTAGAGAAGACTCCTCACCTCTGCTCTGAGGGCGTTAAATGATTATTTTAAAACATGTTCAAGTTTTGTGTGACCTTTGATTATCTGATGTAAGTCCCAGTGCCATGTGGCAGTTGACCTCCAGGACAGGTTATCTATGCTGATCTCAGCCACTCAGTGAGGCCCCATGTAGCTTCTGAGTGCTCCAGCTGGTCTTCTCCATCAGACAACATCATGTAAGGCCACATGCTCCATTTGGGATCCTATAACACTATAAAAAATGTGAGAGGGCCTCTAAAGAAGGGTCCTTGCAAGGCATCTCAGTTTCTT
The DNA here is from genome assembly GCA_033124195.1 of Coracias cyanogaster. Taxonomy (NCBI): domain Eukaryota; kingdom Metazoa; phylum Chordata; class Aves; order Coraciiformes; family Coraciidae; genus Coracias; species Coracias cyanogaster. The sequence continues at coordinate 25,329 of JAVSBS010014856.1, read as the reverse complement.
TACGTGTCACCAGTCATCCCTTCTGGATGGTCTTTACTGACGTGATGCTTGTCCCCACATGCAGATGTTTTGGTTGCACAGTACTGCACAATTAAGGGAATTTGTTTCTTCCCTGAGAGCTGGGTGATGTCTGTAGCCTACTGCGAGGCTCTCTAGTGGCTTATTTATCTCCTGAAGGGTTTCTACTCGTAAATTCAGAACATTTTGTTCAAAGTGACTGTGACCAGTATTATTTTGTAGGCTTCTTTCACTCACCGTGTCCTGCCCCACTCTGTTTTCCAGCAGCTATGCGTAGACAGCAAAGTTGCTCCAATTTCCCTCCACCAGTAGCTCTTCCTGACATCTGCAAGTTCCTGTGGGCAGACACAGCTCTGAGCATGTGTTAAATCAACTTCTGAAGAACTTTGAGTCTTGGTCAGCTGCTTCTCTCTGTTTAGAAAGTTGACTGAAGGAAGAACCAAAGCCAGTCAATGAGCAGAACTGACTGGCCTGTGTCCAGGCCATTACAACTCTGCTTTGTTTCAAAAGCCCTCCGCTACAAGCAAGTAGCAGAGAGTCTCTAGGGCAAAAGGCAGCATTTCTTTCATTGCTTTTAATAGTTGCTAGAGGCTTTGGTGCAACACGCTTGGGACTTGAAGGTCTGCAAGAATTACATGTTCCTGTCCTAATGCTAGACTCCTTCTAAGAGCATTTTCTGGCACCTGTCTCTCTTAGGAGCTGTGTGTCTTCAAAGGCTGAGTAAGTCAGACAGGAGAATAGCTACTTGGGCATGACTAGAAATAGCATGAAAAGCTTAACAAAAGGAAATGGCATTCCTCGTGGGGATATCTGAGGCAGCATTGCGAAGGAAGTGGTTGAAACCCATGAAACTTTTGTCACTGCAGGCTGAGCTGAGCAAAGCGCTGAGGCAGGGAATGGTCATGGACTGCTCATAGATGACCTCTGGGATTAGTGCCCAAGTCCAGGGGTTGGGATTTTTCAGAAGAAAACTGGGTGGAAAATCCTGCAGCAGAGCAACCCCATGAAATCCCCACATTTTCAGTGGCCTGGCAAGTAGGGACATTCCTCAGAGTCTGAGTAGAGCTTAAGTCTATCGTTAGGTGACACTTTTGGACCTATCAGCAGGAATTTCTGCTGCCTCTGCCTCTGTTCAACCCACTCCCAGGCAGAAGGGTTGGGGTCAGTTGTTAACCTCTGCAGGCCCGCACTCCTCCAGAAGGCTGAGAGGCACAAGCAGCTTTGTATATGAAATTCTCAGTCTCTGAGGGAGAGGCACTGCCCAGGCCAACTGTTGCACATCTCCCACCCCCAGTTATCCCACAGCTTTATTCCCACGTTGTAGCAGTGAAGAAGAAACAGTGAGCTAAACCAAAAGCATTGCTGCTTCTTAGTCACTTCAGCCACCAACCTCCTCCTTCCGGACGTTTGTGTAAAGGTGGATTTTTCTGTAAGTCTCAGCTTTTTGGTTCTAGCCTGGCAGATAGAGAAGCACACAGGCTGTGAGACCTGTCTTTTGGGTGGGTGTGCTCTTTCTTTCCTCTGCGGGCCAGAGATCGCTTCTAAAATCAGTGCATGCAATGAACAGGACAAGTTTTACGTTTTGGTTTTTTTTTTCCGTAGGGAAGGGAAGTTTACCAGATAATTATACTTTATGTTACACCAGTATTTCCACCCTATATGAATATTCTTATTTTGAAATAAGTATGTCCAAACAGAGCTATGCTGGTGTTCTCAGCAGTATAATTATGCTAGTAAATTCTGCGTGGAGACCAGCCTTTGGGCACCAATGCTGTTTGTAGGGTGAAAAGCATTGTTACAGACAACCATTATCTTCTGATTGCTAGCAATCTTGTGTTCACTTATGGTGTTACTTATTTTCACAATTTTATTTTTTTCAGACTTTTTTACAGTCTTAAATTATTTCAGGACCCAAGTTCCTTTTTCCCTGCCTCTCCCTCACATCTGAAATACACAGCTTTCCTTTACAGGCTGAATTTGATGACAATCACAAGTGCAATTTGAAAACCTGGCAGTTCTGAAAAGCAAGTGCAGAATTTTATTACACACAAGACCCTTCAGACAGGGCTTGTACAATGTGTGGCTCTCCCCACAAGCCCGGCAGCAGTGCATGTAACAATTTAGGCTCAGCATTGTTGTCGATATCTTTTGCAGATGGCAACAGCTTGTGCCACGTGAGAGGGAAGGGAAATTTCCTAGCAGACTGCCCTTATGTACAAGCTTAATAGAGACACCTTTAGAAGGACTCTGTTGTTAATTAGAATCACAATTCCCCCCAGGATATTGATGCAGGCTGTGCTTGCAATGTGTGCAAAGCCACAGCTCTCGGAAATATGTTTGACAGACCGAATAAGAGACATGTGGCATCCTGAAATCCTCCACCTGAGGAAAAATCAATGTTGCTTTCCTTGAAGTGCTTATGAACATCAGCACCCAGCAGCCAGGAAAGCTTCTGAAAGCACAATAATTCAACAGATCATTATCTGTATACCATTATGGACATAAGGCCCATTTAGCTGGGCAGCGTATGCACGAATTAGTACGTAGCAGCCCCGGTCAAGGGTATGTCTGCACAGTTGCATTCCCTTGCCAAGGCTTAAGTGATACCAAGATGGACTTTACTAATGCATCTTAAAGGCTTCGGGAACCCAGCAGCGCCCAGCTCTCCAGCAAGTCTAAGCTACCATCTGACTGTCTGTATCTGACCACGTAGACGCTTCCTGTGATATGGGACGAGTTGTGCTGGCATCTGTGTGCACGCACAGGCTGCAAGGACTGCAGCCAGAAAAGACGAGCAAAGGATCTTTTTGTTTTTTGAGAGCCAAAGGCTTGTGCATTGTCTTGCAGTTGTCTCATTTCTCCCCCACCCCCTCAGTGAATGCAGAGCCCAGGGCTGGGGGCCTGCGCTGCACATCCAACTAGTTCCCAGTATGGTGCCCATGCAACCACATCATCATTACCATAAGTGAGAGGAGAAGCAGGTCATAGCAAACCTGTAGAGTCAGTTGTCAGCTGCTAAAAATCTTGTGAAAGAGATCTAAAAAAAGTTTCAGTCACCCAGTCACTGGGGGCAGACCCATCCAGTCTGCCTTTTTTCCAGCTATGTTCCCTGGCCCCAAGGGAAGTTTGTTATTTCTCACCAAAATCTGGCTTCCCAAAGGGCAGAGGAAGAATTCCATTCCTCTAAATGGCATCCACCAAAGCCTACATCCGAGAAAGGAGGTTTTTAAGGGAGCTAGCAGGAAACACTGAGCTGTTTAAACCTTACCCCACTCTGTGGCCCCTGTGGCCTGGGAGAGGGCTGCTGGGCTTCATAACACTTGAAGGTCAGTGCTGGCACCTTTTCTTTTGAAAGCCAAGCAAGAAGCTGCTTTTTCCAGCAGAAGACAGGAGGAGAAGTGACTTAAGTAAGAAGCTATTACACACTGGGCTCTTCTTGAGAGGGGAGATGCCTTTCTAGAGCCCTGCCTCATCTGCCCAAGGGTTGTCCTGACCACCGCAGTCGAGTCTGCTTTGTGGAAGGAGGTGTGTGAGATGTCCTCTTGATGTCCCATCTCAATGGGAGT
>JAVSBS010014856.1:3838-21645 GCA_033124195.1 Coracias cyanogaster | reverse complement strand
TGTCCCATCTCAATGGGAGTGTGTCACACAGCATAAACTAACTCACTGCTGAGCCAGCGATGTGCTTCTGTAGCCTGGTGGCTCAGAGGCTCACACAAGAAACAGAGATGCCAGTTTCAGTGACTGCTTCAATCCCTTAGGCTAGGAGGAGTGTTGAGGATGGAAAAAAAAAATCAGCCCAAGTCCATATTATGAATCCTGAGGTTCTTGTATTTGGCGCAGGTGGGTCTCTGCTAAAGTAGAGATGACCTCAAAATGAAAGGCAAGAAGAGTTGTGAGGGGAGCCCACCACCTCAGCAACAGAAATGATAATAAACAATGGTTATTTCTTCCCTGTTACAGGTTTTGCAGGATGTCCTAATTACCTTGACATTATTAGCGCGGAAGTTGTGCTCTATCCACCCACTAAGTACAGGAAACATGCCCAGTGTGTAATTCTATCCTTCACCTCGCATGCCTCTGATGGGCTGGAGTCTGAAAGGAAGCTGAGTAGCCTGGAAAGGTTAACCAGAGACAGAGAGAAATTAACCCTTTCATTTTCACTTGCTGCCCATTATATTTGGAAAGTAGAGTTGGTGGGTGGAGCACAGAGTGGTGCCATAGAGAGGTTGTTTACTTCCAGGCTTAGAGAAGTCTTGGAGTATTAGATCCACTGGTCAAGCAACAATGGATGCTGCTGTGCAGCCTCTATCCTTCAGATATAGTCAGTAAATGTGAAAATCTATTATGGTTTTTTTGTTACTGGTTATTTATTATCATGTCACTCAGACTGAAAGGCTTGTGTGAAACTACAAAACTAGGAACAGAGACACTGCACAGAGCAAAGTTTGCAATGTTAAAACATGTAACACATTGAAGAGGAAGAGCTACAGAAGAGGGGGCCATGGTCATACAGCTTCAGGCTTGTCTGTATTTCCTAAATTTGCAAATTTGCAAGAAATATTAACAGTGAAAGGAGCCCTTGCTATTGTGGACTGTTTGTTTCCTCTCCATGTCCTTATTGGAGCAGGTGTCCAGCAGAACAGCAGCTCATGAAGCAGAGATGCTCTTCCAGTTATACTGAAGGGATAGGTACAAACTCAGCTGGGGGTCAGTGTGTGAGCTGCTCAGAGGTGTTCGCACAGTGAAAGAGTGGTGGAGTCTGAGTAGCTGGTAAAAGAGGAGAGACAGATGGAGAAGGGAATGTGGAAGGGTGCAGTACTCGAGTAGATGAACTGTATAGGTGCGGATGCAGTGTGTGAGCCTTGGAAAGGGAAGCAATAGGAAGATACTCTAAGGCAAAGGAGGCCACAGAAACCTCAACAAGCAAGGAAGCTGTAAGTTAAACACAAAGGCTGAGTTGGCTCATGTGCATTGCAAAGGCTGCTCTAATTTATAACTATAGGACAACAAGGATTAAATGGAGATAATCCCTTTACAATGGTTTAATCAGAACAGGTGAGTCAGTCAACATCAGGATTGAATAAGTGTAGAAATAATTGCTTAAGTAACTCATAGCAAAAGGATGGGAAGAAATATTAGAGAGTGGAGCAAGATATGCTCATAGAAATGTTTATTCTCTATTATAGCTGTTTGGCAAGAGGTAAAGACCAACTCAGAATAACGTTTCACTGTCTTATTTGCACACCAAGTATATGCAGACTAGAGTCTCTGCACAAGAATAAAAGAATTGGCCACATTCATATTAATAGAGTGAAAAAGAGCTTTGCCTTTCACTGTTCCTCCATCCTTATCAGCTGTGAAGGAATAGAGAGGCTTATAAATTTGTTGCATATAGCTATGAAGCATTTTTTTTAAAAGTCGTTGCAGTGCTCTAAGCTTTCCCTCTCTGAGGGGTCTGCAGGGTCAGGGATGCTTTTCCTGTTTCATTCTCAGGACTGCCATAGGAAGGGCCTGCTACACAGGAGGTTTGACTTTTGCTTTCGTTTGTTCTGTGTGTTTACCATTCAGACATAAAAGTCATTCTGCTTGAAATTGCCCATCTGGTCTTCGCGATTCAGGGCAAAGCCACAAAAAAATCAGGGTACATTCTCCTCCCCTCCTTATTCAGTACTGTGTACTTGAAAATTATAGTCAGTGCTAAAAGCGGATTTTTACTTGTTTTCAAACACTTCCCTGAAATATTTGCTATAGAAAAGTAGGAAAGGAGGCAGGGGGGAAATGCAAATGCCCCAAAGCAGTATGAATCCTGAGAACTTCAGGTCTGAAAATGTTATAATTGAGTTATTTGTGCCTTAGACCTTTTCTCAGGAGCAATTTTATAAAACTAGACTGGGTTTACATGAAATGCTCGCTTTGAAACCATGACTTGGATGGCTTGCGGTGTTATGTTTTGTGGGTGACTTCTTTGTGTATTTGTTTCTTTAAAATAAATTTCTCTTCATCCCACTTGAAAAGACTCATGTTGGACAATTCAGAACTTGATAGAAAAAATGTAACGTTTCTGAGCTTTTGCAATTCCATCTGTTATGTTTTCTGTACCCCTGCTGGTAATGCATGTAAGGATGCTTAGAAAAGAGGAAAAAAGGGTGAACTTGGTTGTATTCCTTTTCTCTGACTTTTAAGAATCTCATCCTTCGGTATTGTTTTGGGAAACCTGCAGACTAAGCACCTCCAGGTGACTTAGCTGATGTATTTCTGTTTCTGAACTTGTTATCAAGGAAAGGAAAAAAATGCAGTTTTCTGGTTGCAAACTTTTCTTAAGGACAACTGACTCTTACTCATTTCATAACATTTATTTGCATTTGAGATGAATTGCTTCTGTCATCAGGTGTCTGGCAGAACTGGAGTAACAGGCTCCTTTCTGCCAGTTCCTTTTACTAATTTGACAGATAGAGCTGCTGCAACTATGTCCTGGAGAAGCACAGGTCACATTTGTTTTCGTGCTTTTCCCTTCCAGCAAAATGGGAATTGTAGGAATGAGTGCAGAGGAAGTGGTGTGATGAGGTGGGACAGTGGCTTTTTGATGGCATTGTCTGAGTGCCCTGGGATCATCCTGTAATTGACGCCTCTGGGCTGGTGGAGGATGATGTGATGCAGGAACAAGAGCGTGAAGGAGGCATGCAGAAGGTTTTGAAGGCTGATAATGCTTCTATGAAGCCTGGGGAGCAGGTGTAATAGGTTTCAACCAGAGACCAGGGGAATAAGATTTTAAAGCTGATCAAAAAAACGACCAACCCAGGAAGGATAATTAGCAGAGCTGAACAAAAGCAAGGTGCACTGGGGCCCAACTTGCACTACATTTTGACAGCGACTGACTTAAATTTCTTCTCTTCATGTGTGTTTTTGTTCTCTGCTCTTAGCCTTCTTTGTAGTGGGGCCTATTTGAGATGCCAGAGCAGAGCATGATCTAGTTAGGACATTTTAGCACAGATCAAATGAAATTCCCCCTTCCCTCCCATGAGCATCACCGTGACATTTACATCATTGAAGTAAAGTGTTATTTTGTTTGAGCTTCCTCTGTATTTCCCTGGAACCCAGCAAGGGGAGGGAGCCTCTTTATGCTGGGAGGAAAAAAAAAAGTTTACCTTTCCAGTAAAGCCACAGAATGTCGAATCAGTCCAAATTGTTATTAGTCACCTCAGCCAGTGATCTGTTTTGGGAATCCATGAGGGACTTTTTTCCAACTCTCTCTCCCCTGTGGTGGTTAAGTCATGGCTTGCTGGTGGGCTGCCGATGGCTGTGCGCAGCCCATGCTCAATGTGGCTCCTCAAAGCCTGACGCATAAACAAGAACTGTAAGATTTCACTAATTCCTTACCAAAACTAGATCCACCCATCCCTCTTCATAGCTGCCAAGTGCTTGAAAAGGTTGGAAAAAACAAACCAAGCCTTGACATACGTGTTGGTTCATTTACTGTCAATTTAGTTCTCAGGAAGAAGCACTTGAGACCATGCAGAGAGGTCGTGCTGCTTCTCCTGGTTGGGGCTGGGATAAGGAGAATTCCCTATCACTGTATTTTCTCTCTCTCACTGCAAAGTGCTCCCTTATGTCATGGTCTCACCCTGTGGACTTCTGAAGGACCAGATCCTGCAAAAGGTGGAGAATCCTGTTAAATCAGTACGTGTATAAACATCTGGCCCTGGCCATGGTGCAGGGTCGGGGACAGAGGGTGGTACGTGGAGGTGAGAAAGCTGTTTTCTCTCTCTCTGCTGGAAGCTGGACTGCAGAGCATCAGGTTGGTCTGTGTTGCAGCCCAACAGCTGATGGGTGTGTGGGGCTGTGCTGTTTCGAGCTGGTTTGGGTTAATATGAGAAGTGTAGAATCAAAAGCCGTTGCGTCCCATCAGACTGCAGACACTCATGTGGCACTCATTACCTCTGCAGTGATGAGCACCCCATACCTCCTGCAGCGAGACTGCCACCTTGGCCAGCCTGCATACTTTTGTCCTCCACCTCCTTCTGGACAGCCGGTAGTGGAGCTAACTAATTGTTCCTAATTTTCTCATATTAATCAATTCCTGCCTCCTCCCCCATCAGCTTTTCCTCTGTCGTCATTGCTTTCCCCACTCACTATCTGCCCTAGTCCCAGCCCTCAGTTTATCAATATTCTGCTATTATTAGGTGGCCCGGAAATGCATGCGTGTTATAGCGCTGGTACTGCAAGAGCTGCAGGGCACAATCTTCTGTATTATTGATGTCCTTCCCCTCTCTGCTTGAAAACACACCAAACTGTCACCTTCCCATTCTCTGGTGCTTTCAGTCCATAATGTTGGCAGGGCAGAAAGATCCTCTTTCACCTTGTATTTGAGCAGTCCCTTTTCTCTGCCATTAGGAGAGATGGTGTTGGCTTAACAGGGAGGGTGGTGGAAGCAGAAGAGGATTCTCACACCTGATTTACAGTGTCTGGGGTGGATGTACTCGGAGCAGGCTGAGCTACCTTCTGAGTATGCTGGCCCCAAAGCCGGCAACTAGAAATAATTGTGTTTGTGCTCACATGGCATGTTACACTGCCTGCCCTAAAGGTGACTTAATCCCACAGGGCTCGGGAGTATGGAGAATTGAGAAGCCTTGATTAAATTGTCATAGAGGTAGAGATATTTTCAGTAGTAGTAGTATTTTTTTATATATATAAAAGACATACATAGTAGCATAACCAGCTTCCTAGCAGTATTAAGCACAGCTGAGATCAGAATAATTATTTTTAAGTAGAACATATGGTCACTTTTATGTCTGAATGTGGTTCCGTTGCTGCTTCTGTTTCACCCACTCTACTAAATTTTGCTCTTGACCTCTCACAGTTGGTCTAGCAGTGCCAGGATTGTCATTTGGGCAGGTTAGTTGTTAAAATCTGCCCTTTCAGCCTCATCTATCGGGGAGAGTTGCTCTCACGCATGAGCTTGGCTGCTAGAAGCGAGGCTGGGGACTGAGGCTTCACTGCTGGCACAGGCATCACTAGCCAGGTTGTTCGGAATTTTTTGTTATATTCTTCTCTGATCCTATTCTGTGCCAAACTGCACCTGTAGGAAAAGTATTTGTACTTGGGGCTTTCCTCAGAGTAGAGCAGAAAACTACTTTTCAGTTGGAAAGTCCATGGGTGTAGCCCCAAAAAGAGTCTTGACAAAACTTCATATATTTTATAAAATGTTTCTCAGCAAGACGTAAATCTTTCTTCCTCATTGCTGTTAGACTCCTCCTATAACCACATGGACACTTGTATGCAATGTGAATGTGTTCTCCCCTATGCCAGCACTGGTGCTAGTGCAGCGCCATGGCTGTGGGTCCACAAGGTACCGCTGCAAGGAAGGCTGAAGGCAGAGCCAGGTTGAGGGCAGGCATTGCCTGTCTTGCTTCAGCTTGAATATCTGCAGTTTCAAGTGACTGTTCCCTCAACACAGCCTAAAGATGTTGCTCTTGCCATGGTGCAAGGCAATTTATCAGCTACCCATCACCAGGGAGAAAATATTATTTTCCCCACAGTGGGTCCTGGTCCTTGTCACCTTCTCCCACCACTTACAACAGCTTTAATGCTCCTTGAATGCTTTGGATGAGCTGGTTAAATTTACAATGCTAGAAAATATCTGCTTAACCATTTTATTTTATATTTTTCTTTTTTTTTTTATTTTAGATTTTTCTGAGCTGGGTGTCTTGCTAGCAAGCTAGGCTAGCAAGCTGGTTCAGCTGGAGCAATATGGCCACACACTGAGGCTGCAGGAAGTGGCAGAGAGGAGCAGGATCCTTTCTGCTTGGGCTCGCCACACGTTGTGGGCCCCCACATGGTGCTCACCCCCATGGCTTTCCACAGCTGGGCAGAAGGCAGGCTCTGTGCTGCTGTGGCAGAAAGGCCCTGGGTCCCTGCATGAGCCAAGTGCTGACTGACTTGGGTAGGTGGCCCACCAGGGCTTAGTTCAGCAACAACTGATAGCAAGGAGTGAGTGTACAGTAAATATTGCTGTGTGCTCCACCAGGTCTGGGATTTGTGGCCCTTGGAGACCTCATGGACAGATACTGGCCAATGCTCTGCTCCCCATATAAGCCTGGTTGTCATTGCCTTTGGTCATGGTGAATAAGCACTGGTTGTGACACTGACACCATTCCTGTAGATCTCTAAGACTCATAGTGACCCAAATTAACATCATTTTTCTCAGATGCGTGTGTTTCCTTCATCTCTTCTTCCCTCTTATATCCACCCCTGCAGCCCTCCAGGCATGTGTGGCTTCAGCAGTCCTCTAGCCACTTTCTTTTGTCCTGATGTGGGCCAAGGACAGGGAGGCAAGCATGCAGTGCAACTCTGCAAGACTCTGCTTTTGTGTGGAATCCTCCAAATCATACACAACAGGAATGGAAAGCTGTTACTTGATCACTGGCTGGAGGAATCTTACCAAGCCAGCTGACTGTGCAGCTGGAAGAGGTTAAAAATGAACCCTGCAATAATATATGTGGGTAGTTGACTTTCTGTTGGTTTTGTAAGTAGTGCCACTGTCATTCAAAGCAACCTGAAGCAGGGCAGGGCAAGGGGAAGGGAGGAATGGGGTGGGGATGGGCAGGAACTGGAAATATTTGTGGTTTGTGATACAAAAAAATAGAAGAAAGCCTTTGATTTTTTTAAAGATGGAGATGCTTTACTCATGTTCCTCTATATAGCTCTGTTGAGCAGGATTTATAGATGTATTCCTCCATTGCACCAAAGATAAACCTATCTACTTTGCAGTGCCAAGAATGTCAAACCTTCTCTTCACTATTCTTCACTGATCTCCCTCGAAGGACATAGACATGAAGAGAGGACTCTTTTGAACCTCCCTCCCATGCAGGGACCAGGTGGCTTCTCCTTATTTCAAACACACTTGACTTAGTGAGGCACTAGCAAAATTATCAGAGATTTAACACAAAAATCAGTTCCTCCACCAAGCTTCGTGTTCACTGTACAGTTAAGCTGGCCCAGTCTCAAGCAGAAACCTGTCTATATTTCAGTGACCTTGCTGATGCTGTGCTAATCTGTGTGTATCCGGCCACAGAGCCAGACTTTTCTGTTGCTCAGAGGCTGTAGGATTCTTTTACTGCCACAGGAGAGCTACAGGAGGTGCATTGGAGAACCACCAGAATTCAAGTGATTTTAATCTATTTTTCCTGTCTGCAGTCACAGTGCAAAACAGTTAAGGTCCAGTTCCAGGTTCTGCCCTCTAGAGCCAACCAGGTAAGCTGATCTGGACTAGGAGCACACCCTAGCCCAGTCAGAGGTTTCTCCTCTGTGTATGGTAAGAGTCACTGATTTTAATCTGAGTCAGATCATGGGTTAACTGTGCAGTGGAGAAATATCCCCAGAGCAGCCTCTTGGGATGTTGTCATAAGTCTTCAGTTGTGGAAAAACGGGGTGAAGAGACCTGAATTTCTAGTGTTCAAATTGGAGAGGAAAGATATTGCAGGTTGTTTTTTTTAATTCATCAAAAAGAAGTCACCTTTGAAGGTTACCTATTAAGAGTTCCTTGGCTGTTCCTGGCCAGACAGTATGTGAGAACCGATACTGTTTTCTGTTGACAACAGCTCTGTAGAAAGGGAGCACTTTGTTTTCACACCAAAAAAAAAACCCCAAACAACAAAACCCAAAACAAAAAAACCAACAAGCAAGTCCCTGTTCTGAAAGGTCTGATTATGCTGGACCAAACACAATATCTATTGGAGAGATATTAATTGCCTGCACTGTTTATGTAGTCAAACATTACACCTGCTATTTCCCGTAGGAGTCTAATACCAGGAGTGTTTTCCATCCCAAACTGGATACGATGCTGAAATACCACACAGAAAAATAATTTGCAAGGAAGAGACCTGAGCTGTGTTAAACCAATGACTTAACATGACTTAAAAAGAAAAAAAGCCACCCAGGAAAACCAACTGATGAAATTTGCCACCATTCAATGAAAAGTCGTCCTTTCCTGTTGTTCAGTGAGCCCTCGGCTTTCCAAGTTCAGCGGTCTTTCCTGGGATGAGTGACTCATGAACCTGATAGGAAAATGCACCTGTTTTTAGCCAGAGCTTAAAGCAGCTCTCCAGTTACCACAGTAAACAAAGGATTTATTTCTGTCTTTAGCAGTTACCCAGTGAAGTCCAGGAACACAGGAAGACTGATTGGAGCAATTAGGTTCAAGCCAAGTTTGCTGAAGTCAGTAGAAGGCCTGTAAAGTCCATGGTAAGATGCTCATAGATCCCAGTGGGATTTGGCCCATTACTTTTGTTAGAGGGAAAATGGGAAAGAAAAGTCGGGGTAGTGATTGTGCTGGCTGCTGAGGACTCCAAGGAGTTGGAAGATGTCTACCATGGTGTGAGACACATGTTCTGTACTCTGGCCTGGAGATGTCCATCTGTACTCTTGGCAAAAGAGCAGCTGTCAGTCACAGACATGTGATAGGTATATATGCATTTAAGACTATGAGACAAATCAGAGACCTCAATAATGTCAACTGTGAAAGTGGCTAAAATATTTGGAAATGAGAGTGTTGTATGTATTGTTATCATGGAAGCTAAGAGGTTCAGTTATCCAGGAGTCACTTATTAATCCCAGCATGAGACATGGGATGTGTTTGATCTCCACTGTGGAGTACTGAAAAATGCAAACAGAACATCAGTTTATTTCAGGTCAGCACTCAAGATAGTATAAAGACAAGGCTGATTTTATCCTTTATTTAACTGGATTTAATTACATCCATGAGCTTCAAAGTGCCTAAGGCCTAATGGATGATGACCTAAGGTCTGACTGAAAAAGCAACAACCACCTAAACCTTAAGCTTGTTTGTTAGACCATATGGCATGACTGGACCGTGTGATGTTTCAGGGAGGGATGTTAGGAATACAGCACCCAGTGCATCCAAAGAGTTTGCCAAGACTTCCAGCTTCACTCAGAAGAATCTGAACAGCAGCCTCTCTTGTCCTCTGTGCCACTGAGGAGCTTGGCTGGGACAGATAGGAGACAGTGTTTCCAACCACACCTCCCTGAGAAGTCTTTAGGGCCTGCAGATAGAGTATGCTGACACTTGGAGTAGAAAAGGAAGACTTGAATTTTCCAGTTGGAAGACCTATGTGGCTAGGAAATTCCAAATAAACAAATTTTAAGAAAAAGAGCTAATAGTCAAAGGCTCCTTATCTTAATTTAATTTTGTTTTAATTAGCATTAGTATATCAGATATTGTGACAGTCATCTATTTGTATTTCTGACTTTGCATCATTCCAGAGAATCCTATTCTTGGGTCTGGATAAAGTACAAAGTCTGTCTTTCTCCTTTGGATAGAATATGGCTCCAATAAAGTCTTGAAGAGCTACCATTAAAAAAAATAGAAATGATCATAAAAATACTGCTCATGGAACTCAGACCTGCTGAGACATGGCTAAATGTGATTGCTTATGGTCGATGTTTATGGGAAAACTGAAAGTTTTTTAATTGCTTAATTATTGAATAAGCAGAAAAGCTCAGAAACTAAAAGGATAAAGCTTTAGTGTGCTGCTACTTTAAATGACTGCAGCGTGGTTCTGTCCATCACGGGAAGTTTGTCCCATGTTGATTGACAGCCTGATCTAGCTTAGATGAAAAGGTTGGTGTGACAAATCACCAGCTGGAATGTTTCGAATTTCCAGTGCCTGTGTGGTGCTTGTCATCCACACAGAGAAGCCAGCCCAGGTGCTCCCACTTTGAAGATGATCAGCTCCAGACCCTCACTTTTATCTTGGTCACATATCCAATTGAAAGGACCTTGACGTAACTGTGTCTGTTTCACATTTCAAAGAGAAGTGCTTAAAAGCATCTAAGAATCTCAGAGCTTTGGCCATATAAGTTAATTCTAGCAACCTCATGAGGTGGGTATTATCCTAATTTATATAGCAGTTCAGTGAGGCATGGAGAGTGAATGCTTTGCTTTGTGTCAGTTCTGTATCAGATAAAGCATACCAGGCCTTACCAGTCTCTACAAATCACCTCAGTGGACCGACTAGCATCCACCTGCTTTGTCTCTGAACCACACAGCTCATATTTGCATTCTTAACATATTGTCCTTCCTTGCCTGCTGAGTGCTACCCAGACACAGCATCATGAGGACACCTGATGGGCTGCACTAGCTGTGGGCTCAGCAGAGTGAGATTTGCTGGCTCCTGCATGCAGCAGCAGACCCAGATATGTTTATAGCATAGTTGTGGGGTTCCTCCAATACATGCCCATTTACTGGCAAGGAGAAGACCTGGGAACATATTAACATTAATATCCAAGGTCTCAGCCCCTCTTACAGCTCCTTCATAATGTCTTTTTGTTGCGTGCTGGGCTGAGCTTCCAGCTGGTGGCTTTTTCCTCCAGATCCTCCAGTCTTGGAAGTCCATCATCAAACTTCTACCTGGTGAAATTGGTGGTTCTCTCTCAAGTGTTCCTTTTACATATGGATCAGCCATGGCCCTCACAAGCTCCCTGGGAGCCTCCTGCTTTTGCTGTGCTTGAAAAATTCTTATAATTCAGTTTTGTGCCTTTAGCAATTTTCTTGGACTTTATTGTAGTTTCACATCTGCTTTGTCAGATTTTGTGTTCTTTTCCATCTTCCTCAACTCCCTATATTTTGAAGAATTTATTTTTACATCTCAGAACTGTCACAGGGTTTTATCATGTTGGCTTTTTCTTTTCCTTTGAATATTTGAATATTACACTGAGCCTGCTGTAGAGTGTCTTTAAACAATCTTATATCATCTACAAGCACTTAACTGGTTTTCACTGCTGATTTCAGCAAATTTCCTCACTTTTATGTGGTTCCCCTTTTTAAAAGTAAATGTTTAAATTGGAATATTTGATCTATGTAGATCTTCTGAGAACTTGAGTCACTTACTTATCCTTCCCTCCCTGGCATGAACTGTTCTGACATTTATACTGTTTAAACCTGGTATAATAGTATTTTACTAATTAGTTCTTTCTAGAAAGTTTCCCAGATACGAGTGTTGCCAATATCTTTATCAAAGCCAGGCATTCTAGTTCATCTTCCTTTGTTTTCAGATCTCTGCCATTTGTACAGAAATAGTTTTAAATGTGGTTGTGGGCTAGCTACCTATTTCTGTGTGCCTTGTGTGTGTGCATGCACCTTTATTAACTTGGGCTTCATTTATAGAGGTTTCCCTGTTTCCCACTTATCTCCATCTCTCTTCTGTCCTATCCTTTTTCTCAACAGAGACAGCTTCAACCAAACTGTGTTCTTCCATACCTCTCCCTTAACCCCAGTCTTTAATTTAAAACTCCACTGCAGTTCCAACTCCATTAAGTCCCAGTTCCTTTCTGCCTTGTTTACACAGATCTCATTTTTCCTACTCAGGCTCCACTCCTCTGAATAGCTTTCCCCTTTTCTAATAAACACAACAATGTCCATAATAATCACCTTGCAAGCTTCAAACATTTATTTTTCATACATAGAACTAGTATCACTTATAGCTCATCTCCAGGGCTTGGAGCTCTCTCCTTTGCCTGCCCACTTGTGCTCTTCCCTTTGCCACAGTAATAGCACGATCAGTCATGCTAGAAAGTTACACCCAACCAATATTAGGAAACGCTCACTGCTGCCTTGCAAATCCCTGGTGCCACCACTAACAGTGGAGGAGGAGGAGGCAAAGGAGGAGAAGGTAGCAGAGGAGGAGGCATTCCAAGCATATGGACTCTCGGGCAAGTGAAATGAAGCCCAGGAGGTCACACATACTGCTTATCATGGTCACATTTGCTCATGGTGAAACCTTGCCCGCTCAGCATCCTCTGGGAAAGACGCCATTTGCTGCTCTGGTGGGGATCTTGTGCTCCTTGGAGATTTCAGCCTCATGCTGCATTTTGACAGTACCTCTGAGGCAACTGAGCAGCCCCCTTCCTCTGCCTCAGCTGCGATTTTCTTCTTGGTGCAGGCACAGTTACTCATCTGACCCAGGAACAGCAAAGAACAAGGTATCACATGAGCCTCACTGTTGTTAAACTACACCTCTTCCCTGCTGAGTGTCAGACAGGGTCTTCAGGTATACACAGGCTTCGTGTTTACAGTTTTCCTGTTCTTTAGTTTCCTGTTCTAATACACAGGGGCCGATCCAAACTGGGGTGCACTTTCTCAGTAAACAAGGTGAGCGCAGGCTGAGGGCAGGGATGTGGTATACGCACAAGGAGAACAAGTGTGGTATCTCTCCTCTTTCTCTCTCTAGGTGCTTCCCAAAGCTCTGTGCTGCATCTTGCTGCCATACCGGCCTGTCTCTGATCCGTGACCACAATTCTGTCGTCAGACGTCACTCCACAGCAGCACAGCTCTTTCCCAGGAGATAAATGAGGGGGGGTTTTGCCTACACAACAGGTCTCCTGAGCTTTCCCATGCTGGGAGGGAGGGTGGGAGGGAGGAGATCCGGCTTCCTCCCTGTCCGAGTGCCAGTCCCGTGGGCCTGCCATGGCACTGCTGGGAACATCCAGGGGCATTATGCAATTTGCAGAGGCGGTTTTTCATGCAGCCTGGCAAGGCAGCGTCTGATAATGGCTCTCCCTTTGTTTGTAGCACACAATCGAGCTCATGATCTTCTCTCAGTACAGGCAACCCACAGTGTTATGTCCTCTGTACTGCTGTGATGACGAGAGCAGGGCTGTGCACAGGACAGGGAGCCCTGCAGCACTTTCATTAGTGAATCACCTACCCTGAGTGCTAGTTAGGCACAAATCATTAATGGTCTAAAAGGGCTGGAATAAGCTAGCTCGGCTCCAGTGGATGCGCAGATTGTGTCTTTTTCAGGAGTCATAGGAAACCTTTCTTAAATCTGTTTTTAAACTCAACTTTGGCTTCTGAGTAATGCCACTGATTCCGTTTGCCAAAGGTCACAGGAGAATTCTCTTCTGCTATTTCCAAAGGGCATGACAAATGTTCCTCTGAAGTAACGAATTGTTCAACAGAATGCACTAGAAATTACCTTGCCATAAAGGTATTTACAACAGGTACAGTAAGATAAACCAGTTTGTTTCCTATTGTTTTTTAAAGGGAAAAAAACAGGGAAAGGTTGTAGCCACTTTGTGGTGGGTTTGAGGAATAAATAGAATTTGATGCCTCTACTGAATGCTTTTATGGGACTTAAAAGATATTTTAATAGATTTAAAAGTCTATTTATAGACTGTCCCTTTTAGAGATCGGAAAACATACTCACTTCTGTATTCTGTGTACCTATTTGAATTGCATCCAAATTTAAAGTTTTCCATGACATATTAATTCAGCACCTTTTCTGAATGCTCCTTCCCATGTGGTCTTTAGTTACAGGATCCTGTGCTATTTTCCCCAGTATCATTCTGCCTCCTGCATGATGCTTTTTCACATTTCAGACCAAATTCCCTTTTAACACAGTGGGCAAAGGAGTCAGCCATGCGAGAAATTAGAGGCAAAGACTACAGCGTGTTACTGGATTCAGATCTGTTGCCAGCACAAATCTAGATCCATTTGGTACGGGGGAAACCAAGCCTGCCCAACAGCAGAGTGCAGGCCTGTGGGTTAGAAACTGGTGTCACTGCAAATGTGGTTCGACAAGCATGTGCCTGCCTCCCTGACCTCTTCCACCAGCAGTCTTTTCTTTTGCATTTTTGTTTGAGAGGCTGATGTGGGAGTGAACAGTGGAAACCAAACTGTCCCTCCAGCCCTCAAGCTGGTCCCGCTACATCCCAATGAGGATGAAAGAGAGACCTCCTCACTCCAGCATGTGGGTAAGTAGAGACCACTGTGATCAGCTGAGTATTTTTCACCAGCATGAAGCAAAAATTAGGAGAATGGGGAGACACAGACACATTTGATATAAGGGCTGTCTGTGGCTAAGCGATGGACAGATGATTGTATCTACTTTTGCTGCAGAAGAGGAAGAAATGTAACAGCTCTCTGGAGTGAGCATTCCAGGAGAATGCCATTTTCTTGGGCCTGGGGGCTCAGACATAGCCCCAGGCCAGAGACAGTATGTACATGCAGGATTTCCAGCTTCTGTTCGAAAGTGTGGGTGACCTTTCATGCTCCTGCTATGCCTGTGCAAGCAAAGCTCCCCACCCTGAACTTTCTTTGGTTCACAAACCACTAGTAGAAGAGAAGGTGTTGTAGGTAAAGCATTGAGAAATGGATGCAAAGGAGAAAAGGTCTGTGGCTCTGCCACCAAGTTCTTGTGCAATCTTGTTCAAATCATTTCTCACATCTATGCATCCCTTTCCAATCTGTGGTGTGAAAATAGCAGTACTTCATCTCACCCATGCACTGTTGTGCTAAATTATAAAATCTTCGAAGGAGAAGCTGCCTATTCTGACTTCCAGCTTCCACTTCCTGGAGGACTTCCCAGTAATCCATGGAAGCTGTAGTTCTCTTTAGCTGACTTAGGAAAACATTTCAAAACAGTGGATCGGTTTCCCACGTCAGGTTAACGTACAGAGTCTAGCCCCATAGGGCACTTTTTCTCCTACCTGTTTCTTCATGTTGTGTCTGGGCTTTGCAATGACTGTCATATAGGGTAAACCATGACATCTCTGCGTTACGTGCATTTGTATCCAGCCTCGAAACATTATTTCGTTCCCTGAGGTGTGTGCTGTTATCAGGCAAATGAAATGTCCCAGTCCCCTGGTAATTATGCATTAGGTAAGATTTAATGTGTGTGTGCGTGCAGGGCTGGCAGCTACAAGTGGATCCCACAGGAGAGGTCTGTGAGCCAAGCTTATGTCAGCTTTGGGATAGGGATGGGTGAGTGGAGTAAAAATAACCAAATGGTACAATCAGTAGCAGTTTGCCCAAAACTTAACTTAAAACCGTTTCTTTTCAGCCCGAGGCCAAACTTACTGTGCAGATCAGAAGGCTATGAGACTTGGGGTAGATTTACACCCATATCTAGAACAAATCACAGATCTGCACTGAGGCAAAGCGACTTTTAGAAAACAAATCCAGCTGCCCCCTGTGACTGTTCATTTTACCCATACTTCCCCAAGGTCTGAAAAATGTTTTTACCTTCTTATGTGTCTTAGGCACTTGTTCCTTGTTTTGTACCAGGATTACAGTTTTCCTGTTCAGAAGATTGCCTCTGCAATATTTTCTGGCAGAGTAAGGATGGCACCTGTGGTCCACCACAGTTTTGACTGGAGAGCATCTGGAAGTCCAGGTGAATATAAGCACAAGCTAAGGAACAGCACGCAAACACATGATGGACATTATACCAAAGAAATTAAGTGACTGGAAAGATATTTGACTGACAGTTAAAAGTGGATGACGATGAGGCACAAAAATCTCTCTTCTTCTGGGAGTCCAGGCCTAAGACTCAACTGGTTAATGTAAGAACTTGACACTGGCGTGACAGACTGGGCTTTGAGGCTTATTTAAAAGGAGTCCAATACAGTGCAGGTGTGGAACAGACCTGCTTGGCAGTTGTGGGGACCAGACCTTTTCTTGCAGGCTTCAGCAGCGGGGACAAAGGGGAAGAGCACTGGTGACATTACAGCTCTCGAGGCTCTGGAAATTCTGCCTGTTGGGCTTTTCTGGGTTTCCACCATCTTCTGTTCTATCGGTCTCTGTTGTTCACCCACATAATTACATAAGATATTACCAGTTAAAACTGCATCTGCCTCCTTAATAGATGGCTCATTATCTAGGGAGGGAAACAGAAAGGGCAAAAGCATTTATGTGCCAACAGAACTGCTGAGATGTTCGTGTGCATTACGGGAGGAGGAAAGGGCGTAACCTGTCTGCCCTAATTTATAGCCAGATGGGCTGAAAGAGTCAAGGTGTAATGAAGGTCAGCATGGCTGGGAATGGGATGGAGGCAGTACAAGGTTACTCTCCTGACAGAAAAGCAATTAATTTTCCAGCAAAGTCCCTCTCTCATGCAGCAGAACAGAGTGAGGCAGTTCTCTCTCTCTCTTTTTAAAAGTACTCCCACAGCTTTGATCTTTTCCTCTTTTCTGGAAATGTAAGCTTGCAAAGAGGGTCTGGCCTTGTCTGAGATGATATATTGGGCCATGTGGTGCTGGCCTTGCAAAGCAGCATACGCAAGCCTGCTGTTCTCCATACTGCATCAATCTCGAAAAGTCTCCTAATATTCAGGCTACTGCAGTAATGGCAACACACTGCCGCAGTGCCCGGGTACCCTGCCTGCTCAGAAATGCTGTGACATCGTTCCTTCTTATAACAATGTTTTTTGTCCAGTTTCGGTCACACATAGGATATTTAGCTATGAGTGAAAATGAAAAAGCAAATGAGAGAGAACAAGGTCTTCTACCAAAACTCCTTCTCTAAGGACCTTAAAATGTAGAAGTACATAACCACACTAGCTTGAAAGCAGCCCTTTAGCCCTGCATACTCTTCAGTGTCAGATATATCCCATTCCAGTTAGTCTTTTGTGGTAACCAACTGTAGACAGGTTTTTCTTTTATTGATGATTAAAATAAACACTTGTTTTAAGCTCAGGACAGAGCTGTATTGACACCAAGTATCAGGCCCAGTATCAGAAGATCTTGTGGCAGACAGGTTCCAATCTAGCCATATGGTGGTGGGTTTTGTGCTGCTGCCTGTGCTGGCAGGAGACCAAAACATCACTGTGGGCTCCCCCGGCTATAAAAATCCATCAAATTTTGCAGCTGTAGTTTCATTTCATTTAACTGTCTGACTAAATTTCTTCTCACTTGATTTTATTTCCTCTATATGTTTCCCGCACAGAAAGTCTAAGATTCCAAGTTGCATTTTGAGAAAGTTTTTAAATTAGCTTCTCCATTTATGTGAGATGACTCTGGGTTTTGGTAATAAAATGTGCCGGGGGCGGGGGGAGAGGGAAAGAGAAGACTTCTCAGTAGGGGGTGAGTGCTGATGACTTTAACAAAATCACCGTGTAATATGCTGTTCTGCTGACTTCCGCCTTCTTTAATTACTTTCTGAATCCCAAGAAGCTGAACTGTGCCTCACCAGCTCATTATGTCCCCCGAGTTTGCCCTCCACAACAGATAGGTGCTTTCCCTGAAGTCTCTGGAGGCTCTTTGTTGCTGCTCTGATGCCTCAGATGTGTTTGTTTTGCACATTGATGTGTTTTCCGTACTGCTCATGTTTTCCAATTCCTCGGAGCAGTGTGGATGCTGCTGAATTGTCAGAATCCGTGGTAGGCTGCTGACTTGAGGTTACTGTCAATGGCCTCAGTATGTTAACAAGGGATATTTTAAGAAATATAAAAGATGTGGCATTTACTTTCCTGGGAAAGGGATGGGAGAGAGAGAGAATGTGTGTGGATGAATGGACCTACACTCCAGGTCCCCTCACTGTTAGAAATGACTGCTCTGGTGAGGCCTCATCTGGAGTACTGTGTCCAGTTCTGGGCTCCCCAGTTCAAGAAAGAGGGGGAACTGCTGGAGAG
>JAVSBS010014853.1:0-19229 GCA_033124195.1 Coracias cyanogaster | reverse complement strand
GGCTGATAGTAAAAAAAAAAAAAAAAAAAAAAATCAAAACCTTATAAATTAAGCAGAAGCATGAAGACAAGAAAAGCATCTGCACAGCTGTTTGGGAGATAAGGGTTTGAGAAAGATTAAGTTTTTGCACTATTCTTCACTACAGAATGTGATGGGAGTAGCAACTTGTCACTGTACATTTTTCTGATACTAACAGTTATTGCTGACTGTAAAGAAAGGGTAAGTGCCAAGAATAATTTTAATTTATTGCAGGAAGTAAAAAAAAAAAAAGAAAAAAAAATCACTGTGGGATAACACTTCCATTTGGGATAGATTAGCATAAAAGCTGTAAGCAGTAATTCTTATAATACCATATGGTATTATTATATAACGGTCATCCCTGGAAGGAGGAGCACACTAATCAGATCAAGTACTGTAACTCTAAATTTAATCCTTGGGGCATTATTCTTAATCTTGGTCTGGTCTTTCACTGACAGTTTGAAGGCAAATTTCACTCTGTTTTTCTTCATACATCTCATCCATCCCCTGCTAAACCTCTAAGTCTCTCACATCACTCCTAATTAAATACAATCACAATCAGTTCTGCCCTTTTAGGGAACAACAAAAACCATCTATGGGACCAAAGGCATCGCACATCATTTGTGCCTGTGTATCCAAATGCACGTTTGATTCAACTGCTTGCAGAGGATTTGCATCCATCCACATAACCCAGGGCTGCAGAACTCCCCTTTGGCTCTGATCACAACTTATTATATATTCAGAAAACTTAAAGATAGCCCAAAAGTATGTCTTTAATTATGTGTTGCCTTGCTATCTTAAGTTTATGTCAAGCCTTGATGTTTCTGTGTTGATCTTTCTAAGTGAGCTTCCTGGTTCTTTTTAATGAATTAGCTATGGAAAAATTCACTGAGATAATTATAGTAATACATGGAAACACATCATTAGCACATGCAATTATCCCATTTACCAACTTAATTATGTTGTGTTATATTCTGCAAATTTTTTTTTACTGACAGCACAGGTTGAAATACGCCTTTTTAAAATAGCAGTGTATGTTTTAAAGATCAATGTATATTTTATCTTATAGGCATGCCAGATTGTTTAATCATGGCTAATTTTTGTTTTCAATAAAGATAAATTTTCTTTTGAAACAACATTTTGCAATGCAGCACATTCTTTTAATCTCAACACTTAAATACATTCATTACAGTCTGCTTGCTTCCATACAAGTCACGACATCTTAATATAGGCATAAAAACCACTGCTTTAAGGGACTGCATTTCAAATTACCATATTTATTTCAATATGTGACAACTTATTTCCTTTATATGAAGTAAACAAGAAAACTTCTATTGAAATTAATGGACAGAGTTTAGGTCTGTTTTACAAGACCAAATAGAATTCTTGGTTATTTGTAAAAACTGTTGTATGATCAAAAACATAATGAATTTTATGTTCTCTTTTTATCAAAACAACTCATTTTCTGGATTGTTTATAAATCAAAAGAGATTTATGATGCGATTCAATAATTTCCATATCCAGTTCACCTCCCATTTACAACATGATCATGATAAGGTACAGAGCCTACAAACTGTGACATGCAACTACTTAAGTTATTAGTTCTACTATATCTGAACACTGCCTGAATATAGAGTAATCTAGGATTATGGAGTTTCATACTTCAGTTAATGCTTCCTTCATGCACCCCATTAAGTTGTTCTTCAAAAATAAAACCATTTCTCTATACTTACCTAAAATATCCAATCCAAGGGTTTTTGCTAGATCTCTTACACCATCAGCTCCAAAAATGTGTGTCTCATGCTTACACTTGGGACACTGGAAAACACTCATATTTTGAACCAGTCCTAAAACCTGTTAAAATAAAAGAAAGGAATGTTCAAACCTAGGATTCAAGCATCAGTACTTCCATTATTCATCTCTGACGATAAAGAAGAAATTATCAACAAGAAATTGACAGTACTCATTTATAAGGGGAAGTAGCAGTAATATCAGACTCATTAACATCATTATCAACTCTCACTAGTTCTCTTAGTTGCGCTTTCATTTGTGCATTATTTCAAGATCTTCACATGATACCTTTCAAAGATTAACTTATTTGTAAAAAAAAAAAAGTACCTCTTATACAGGCCTCTCTTTCTAAGAACTCTCCCTGCCAGTATTTAATTTTCAAAATGTGAATACTGGAAGAATTATCATGTTGTGTTTTAGAGCTTTATAATTTGCAGTTTCAGGAAACAAGAAATGACATAATCAGACATGCCTTTAAGATATTTTTGTAAGTTACCCTGTAGGGAAATGTTTTCAAAAAGAACCATATTTGCTGTTCTTCTGAAGAGCAGAAACATATTTTAAAGATCAAATGAAATAAATAATTATGTGCAACTAAGTGGCAAAAAACACAGCAGAAAAATCAAATACACAGATATTAGGCACCTTTCTGTTGATGCCAGGTGTTCAACATCATCCTTGCAAAATACGTCAAATGAAAATTTACCAAATCATGCACACAAAGATCAACGTTCACAATGTAGAATAATGCTGATGATAGCACTGATCTCGTTTTATTCACCTAGTAAACAAAACCGTTCATTGAAGCAGAGCAGAATTGCTCCAAAGTGATGAAAACAGCATTCAGCACTAGAGAGTGAAAGCTTCTACCCACAGGCTAGGGCTCTAGAAGGAGAAACTACAGATCAGGCAGCCTCACCTCTGCCCCTGGAAAGGTGATAGAACAGCTCACTCTGGAGATCATCTCTAAGCACGTGGAGGAAAAGGTTATGAGGAGTGGTCAACATGGATTCACCAAGGGGAAGTCATGTTTAACTAATCTGAGAACCTTCTATGGTGGCATGACCAGCTGGGTAGGTAAGGAGAGAGCAGTGGATGCTGTCTACCTTGACTTCAGCAAGGCTTTTGACGCTGCCTCCCCTAACATCCTCATAGGTAAGTTCAGTTAGTGCGAGTTCGATGAGCGGACAGCGAGGTGGATTGAGAACTGGCTAAATTACAGAGCTCAGAGGGTTGTGATCAGCAATGCAGTCTAGTTGGAGGCTTGTAGCCAGCAGTGTTCCCCAGGGGTCAGCACTGGGTCCAATCTTGTTCTACGTATTCAATGACATGGATGAAGGGACAGAGTGACCCTCAGCAAGTTTGCTGATGATACAAAACTGGGAGGAGTGGCTGACGCACCAGAAGGCTGTGCTGCCATTCAGTGAGACATGGACAGGCTGGAGAGCTGGTCAGAGAGAACCCTAATGAAGTTCAGCAAGTCCAAGTGTAGGGCACTGCACCTGGAGAGGAGTAACTCTATGCACCAGCACAGCTTACAAGCTGACCTGCTGGAAAGCAGCTCTGTGGAGAAGAACCTGCAAGTCCTGTTGGAAAAAAAGTGAACCATGAGCCAGCAATGTGTCCTTGTGCCCAAGAAGGCCAATGGTGTCCTGGGGTGCACTAAGAAGAGTGTGACCAGCAGGTCAATGGAGGTTCTCCTCCCCCTCTACTCTGCCCTAATGAGGCCACATCTGGAGTACTGTGCCCAGTTCTGGGCTTCCCAGTTCAACAGAGACAGGGAACTACTGGAGAGAGTCCAGAGGAGGGCTACAAAGATTATGAGGTGACAGGAGCATCTTTCTTACGAAGAATAGCAGAAAGACCTGGAGCTGTTTAGCCTGGAGAAGACTGGGAGGGGATCTTATCAATACTGATAAATATCTAAAGGGCAGGTGTCAAGAGAATGGGTCTAGATCCTTTTAAGTGGTGCCCAGTGACAGGGCAAGGGGCAGCGGGCACAAATTAGAACACAGGAAGTTCCATCTGAACATATGGAAAAACAAATTCTTTACTGTGAGGGTGACAGAGCCTTGGAACAGGCTGCCCAGACACCTTGTGGAGTCTCCTTCTCTGGAGATAGTAAAAACCTGGCTGGACATGATTCTGTGCAACCTGCTCTAGGTGAACCTGCTTTAGCAGGAGGTTGGACTGATGATCTCCAGAGGTCCCTTCCGATGGCTACCATTTTGTGATCTGCTGATCAAGAGAAGAACTGCTTCAAGGGTTTCTATATTACAGTATTTCACTTTAAGATTTGTATGTAATCTAAATATGTCACACACTACAGCCAAGTTTTGAAAATATTAATACATACTTTCAAGTACAAAAAGCTGGTTTTTACTTCGTAGCATTTTGTACTTCTAAATTTCCCTGAGCATCCTAGTCTTGTGCTTGAACAAGCTGGCCTAGTTGTTAGAGAAGCAACATGTCCATAATGCTAATGAAGCATATCTAAAAGGATATACTAGTGTTCAATGCAACCAAGAAATAACTTAGTATTTAATTAAGAGTGAATGTATAACTTTTGATGGCAAAACTGAAAATAAAAAAGCATGTTATTTACAATATATTAATAAAAATTTTCTTAGATATAAGCTAAAAATAATCAAAAGATGATCACCTGTTTCTCTATACCACCATAATGTGTTTTACGCTATGTTCTAAGACTTTCTTTATCTATGTAAAATTTTCAGAGTTTTAACTAGGATACTGGGAAGCCATTTTTGACAGTACAGGAAAAAAAAAAAACTTGACATTTATAGTTTAATTAATTCATCTTCAGATATCTTGGGGTTTGAACTTTCTGTTCTCCTCAAAGTAGTCATACAACATTTATGATTCAGCGAATTCATAAGCAAAGAAAAAGTTACATAGTCTACTATTGTCCTGTGAATAGTTAAGGACTACTATCAAAGAAGTAAGGGAACAGCTGTAACCTAATAACTAAGAAGTGCTTCCGTCGTAGCTAATGCAGACACTGAGATACACCTGTACCCCCAACACAGTATTAGTTTCAGAGGTCTTATTTGCTGCCCATTTTTGTTTTCACTTCAACAAATGTTACTAAAAGCAAATGACATTTCAGCATTACACAATCATTTTTATTTTTTCAGTGTTGTTCCTATCCGTCAGCCAATGAGTTGTACACATTCATTAATATATAAATTATTCTTCTGGAATGTGAAGATACTTTTTTGAAATATTAAGTTGCCAATTATAAACACCTAGTTTAATATAGAACCTGCGCAAACATACGCAACTTCAGTGCTGAAGTGTATTTTTACCGTGCGTATTTCTGCAGATGTATTTGCAGAAGGAAGGAAGTTCACTATGATCTTCAGAGCTTTTAAATCTACAAAGTAATAGGTCTTATTAATGAAGTCAGCAATAACTCTAATTTCCCTGCTCAAATTACAGGGAATAGCTGGAATAGCTTCAAAGGAGCTGTTACCGTCTACACAAACTATCCTGTAAGCAAGCGTGAATCCTGTTCTAGCCCTTAGCAAGCTCCTTTCCCTGTACACTTCTTGGCATACTTGCCTCAGTAATGACAAAAACTAGTATGACAACATGCACCACAATACAGGATCTAACCTATGGCAGCAGAGAGAGTAGTTACAATGATTTAACTAAATGAAATTCAGTTCCGTACATTATTTTAAATGGTGAAAGACACCTATCAAGAAATAACGGCAAATGAAGAAACCCTTCATTATGAATTATCTGTACAGATGCTATTTCTGAATGTTTACAGATTTATTATCCTCAATTAACCTTTTAGTTACACAACAAATCGTGCCAAAATCCTAATATACTGTCTTCCAAATTAAAGAAAATTCAGTGAGAAAACGAAACCCTTCTGTCTTTGCACAAGGAGACGATGCCTGAGATACCCACTTAAGTCATCCCTGTACTTAAGGATGGGTGGCACTGAGGTTTGACTCCAACCTGACAGGGACTGAAGTGATCAGGGTTAGAGCTCACAGTCTACCATCAACTTCCTACATAACCATCAGTCAGTTACTTGGCATTTTTGTGTTTCAAGTAAATACGCACAATAATATTTCTGTATTCTTACCTTTCACCTTACAACACAATTTTTAGCTCTAACATCCGCTCCCAATATGAAGCCATAATCTTAGTGGAGTACCCCGGTCACTACAGAAATACCAGTTAAGTACATAGCCAAATGAACAATTTTAGTACATCTTAGAAGGAAAGAGATAGTCAAGTTTACATAATCAGTTTTTTGAAACCTGTGAAATCTGCAATATCAGCTTCCAGTTCAAGGAAACTTTATTTTAGGGACATGATTGATAAGATAAACCCTACTGAACTGAACTCCACTTCAGCACATGAAAATAGGCAACTTTTTCCTAAATACTCAAAGTTACTCACTTTTTTTTTGTCATCTGCCCAGAGCAAGCCTCTGGGATGCACAAAAATGATGGCCAAACTCACACAGAATCATAGATGGGTTGGAAGGGACCTTAAAGATCATCTAGTTCCAATCCCAGTGCCATGGGCAGGGACACCTTCCACCAGACCAGGTTGCTCAAAGCCTCATCCAGCCTGACTCTGAACACTTCCAGGGATGGGGTGCACACAACTTCCCTGGGCAAACTGTTCCAGTGCCTTACCACCCTGACAGTGAAGAACTACTTCTTTACATCTAACCTAAATCTACTCTCTTTCAGTTTCAAGCCACTACCCCTTGTCCTATCACTACATGCCCTTGAAAAAAAATCCCTCTCCAGCTTTCCTGTAGGCTCCCTTTAGGGACTAGAATGCTGTATAAAGTCTCCCTGGAGCCTTCTCTTCTCCAGGCTGAAGAACTCCCAACACTTACAGCATGTCTTCTTCATAGCAGAGGTGCTCCAGTCCTCTGATAATCTTTGTGGCCCACCTCTGGACTTGCTCCAACAGGTCCGTGTCCCTCTTATGTGGGGGGCCCCAGAGCTGGATGCAGTAGTCCAGGTTGGGTCTCATAAGAGTCGAGTAGAAGAGCAGAATCACCTCTCTCAACCTGTTGGTCACACTTTTTTTGATGTGGCCAAGGACACAGTTGGCTTTCTAGGCTGTGACTGCATGTTGCCAGGTCATGTTGAGCTTCTTGTTAACCAACACTCCCAAGTCCTTCTCCTCAGGGCTTCTCTCAATCCACTCATTGCCCAGCCTGTATTTGTGCTTGGGGGCAGAATCTTAAAACTTATGATAGGAATCAGCATCACTTTGCAAACTTCCTCCTGACCAAGTGTGCTCTACTGCACAAGAGATGGCACTCCTTCTAATAACTATGTCCTAAGACTGAAAATAAGACTTCTGCATTGTAATCCTGGTTCTAACGCTGACTCACATTGCTAGCTTTTCATCAGTTCCTTCAGTCATTCTACTCTAATTTAAATGCAGTAAAGGACAAGCAAACAATGTTAACAAGTGTGACTTTACTGTGGTAATGCTACATGTGTCATTTGAGTCTTTGGTAGCTAATGACTGTGGGGTTGAGAGGAAGATGGTGTATATGTGCCTATAGGTACAAGGGAGAGACTCCAGTTCATTAAATATCAACAAGCACACTCAAAGACTGTTTGCAAGCCCTGTTTTAAAGATTAAAGACATTAAAGATTAGATTTTTAAAGATTCATCAATTATATACCTAGGATATACAATTTTTGCAAAGTCCCACGGGTTCCACCTCTGATGTAAACATCGGGTTTGAAGTTGTCCAAAAAACTACATAACTAAACTTTGATTCTCAGGTTTAGTTGACACTTAGAAATGCAATACATGGGCAGGAGCTGCTTTAACACTAAAGTAAATTCCACGTCTGTACTGATAAGTACACAGAATAAAATGAAGCAATGTCATGAAAAGGTAAGACCTGATGACTAGTTCAAGTGCATTCAAACACAGCATCAGGCAAAACAGCTTTGCTGTGACTTTGCATTTTATTTAAAAGATCTGAAAATTCCAACGAATCAAAACAGATCATATTTAAAATCTTATCTACCACTAGTCAAATTAAGAGCAGGCAAGCCTATCCTAGAATGCATGATGTTCTTAGAGGCCATTCTCTTCAAAGAACATTGAACAAAACAGAAAGAAATCTTGGTAATTTCTCATTCAATCAAAAGGAAAATTCAGTAAAGTACTAACTTGAACACAATTTTGTTTGAAGAAAGTAATTTTGTGTAAGTTTGGCAAACTCAGACAAATCAAACAAAACATTCCGTATGTTATTCTTCTGTTATATATATTTTTCTTTGCAAATGATAAATGCTATCATACTTTCATTTTGGTGCAAATGTGTTTAAGGAATAGTAAGCAATAAGGAATTTATGAATATATTTATTTTGTTTCTTTTATTATGCTATTCTATAAATTAAAAGGGAAAGCAGTCACTTCAATATTTGTGTTGCATTTTTTAAATTAAAGCATTAGCTATTAAAGAAATTTTCTTTCTTGATAAAGAGTAGAAGTAACCTTCATGCAGGTAAGCAAGAAAATACCTTTTTAAAAGTATAGTAAATGTGGTTTTTCTTCACTGTTTAAGATAAGGAAGTGTTTTAGTTTATACTTTCTCACCAACTGCACATTTCAAATGAAAAATGAGTCTCTTCATGAACACACTCTAGAGTATAACATCCAGTTACTTAGTAACTTGTAGCACACAGAGAACATATCAGGTCAAATATGTCACTCTGTTTAATATTTTCTCCCAATCCATAAGAATATTGTGGATATTTTAAAATTTTGCAATTACCAAACAAGCAAGTTACTACATAACCTATAAACCTCATGAAAAACAAAGAGATATAAACAGCCTTCTACTGCTCTGACAGTCACAGAGCCCTTCAAATGACAAAGTGACCATTAGGCATGCACCTATGCCCCCAAAAACTTAAATTTCCCATTTAAAATGTACCAATATACGATCTTTCCACACTTCAAGAAACTTCAGATTTTAAGCTCCAGCACAGAAAGCGCTGAAGAGGACACATAATGAGGACATAATAAGACAGTATAATTGGAAAGCACACATTACTTTGTAAGATACTCTGTTTAGCAGTCTGATCCATTCCAGGTGATTAAGCAAAGTGATTTAAAAGAAATTAAGTACTATTATGACCTCAGCCTTAGAAAATTATTTCCTTCCTGTTAAAACAAGCTCCTGATACAGATAGAAGATGGATTCTAATCCTCTTTTTTTAAACAAGAATTAATGAAATTCAGATGACTCCTGAATGGTTTGTTCACCTATTGCAGTAAATGGAATCCTTTTTACATTTTGGAAAAATAATCTATTGGTATTTTTAACGTAAAGGCTTACAGGTACATGGACTTTTCTAAACATTTCCACTCCTTTTCGTGCATCCAATAGAGCCACATCTTGTGGAGTGGAGATGATCACAGCTCCTGGGAAAAGAAACATGAAATACCATTAACATGTGTCTTATTAATTATACTGTTAAATACTTTATTTAGTACATACTACTAAATTCAAAGTATGAACATATTTATATGCTTTTTTCTTTTAAGGAATGCTAGTTTTTTTGTTATGCGATGACCAAAATCACTAAGATAGGATACGGACTGACAGAAATAATTCAGAAATTCTTATCACAAGTTTTTCTATTTAGAAACCAATCGAATGTTCTAAATAAGAAAATCAATCTAGCTGTCACGTGACCGTGGACAGAAGACAACATGGTCCACATGCTGACAGGTTGCAGAGGTGGTACTCAGGGAATACCTACATAGTAACTGCGCCATGCCATCATCACATTTGAAAGCTTTTTAGTTAACAATAAGCCTTGTCCTAAAATCAAGAGGCAGCTGCCTGTAATCAGACTTGCTTTCTGAACCTGCTACACTTTCTGACACAAGCATTGACAGGCACAGTCTGGAAACACGTTACACTGGATGCAACACCAGGGCAACTGTATGAATGATACCACAATATAAGAGGCCAGCTCATGCACGCTTGCACTAGGTTTGAAAAAAGTATAATACCGCTCACTGTTCAAACATGGCTCCAGGATACCAGATAATTAGTACTCCCAAGAGTTATTAAGCATATAAAACAGCTAGAGCTCTTTGTCAAATGCTAGCATCTGAAGTAAGCCTAGAGGTTACTATTCTATACTATCGTGTATTACTTCTTGATTAATATAGCCTGCAAAACCAATATAGACATTATACTACTCCATATCACTTCACAGACAGCATCTTTTTGCATGTGCTCAGGGGT
Source organism: Coracias cyanogaster (assembly GCA_033124195.1). Classification (NCBI taxonomy): domain Eukaryota; kingdom Metazoa; phylum Chordata; class Aves; order Coraciiformes; family Coraciidae; genus Coracias; species Coracias cyanogaster. The sequence continues at coordinate 9,127 of JAVSBS010014853.1, read as the reverse complement.
TTCAGATATTATTTCTTCAAAACTTGCATCAAGAATCTGCTCACACACTCATCCTGATTTTAGAAAAATACAATATATAAAAGAACATCACTGGTCAATTGATTAACCCTTCTTTCACAGCGCCCATCCAGTCTCCAAAGTATCTGTTATAAAAACATCTCTGCAGAGCTGAATTAAGCTAATCCTCCACAAGAAATTTATGCCGAACTTCACACTAATAGCAATTACAATAGACAATTTTAGACCCGTGGGACAGTATCCTACTGTGCCTGCAGTTCCCAGCCCCGGGCATACAGAGCAAAGGAAGAGGTGGATAGTTTTCCAGAGGCACACAACACCGGCATTGCTGGCATGGGCCGTAGCACCGGCAGCCTCGGCGTGCCAAGAGGTCTCCCAGCTCTGGCAGTGCTGGGACAGGGAGCCCTGCTCCTCACACCAGCCCCACAACGTCCACCAGCTGCTGGGTGGCACCTTGCCTGCCTGACAGCCAGCCACTTCCAAACACTGCCTGACAGCATGCTTCATTGTCTTCAACCAGTGTTCTTAACCTCTAATTTGTGAAAGAAAAATCTGGCACCTTGCTCCTGAAAAGCTGCCAATCTCTGCCTTACATAATGTTAGACACAAGTCCAAAAACTGAACGGCATATGTAATGTACTAAGCAAACGCAATTTCCCTATTGTTCACTACAACGCTGGCATCCAAGTAATCTGCTGTTTCTCCCAAGTCAACCTGTTTCCATTGGCACCACAAAGAATAACATCAAAGCCTTTCAGTTCCATCCAAGTCACCCTAGCTCCTCTAGCAGGGTTACCTGGTACAGCTGACATTGAAACCTAGGGCAAATTCCACAAAATGAATTCACCTTTCCCTAAAATGACAGTCTACAAGTAATTTAGACTCCATGTTCCCGAGTTTCCTGCATATTTTAAAAACAAAGATCTTTCAATACTTGCACAAAATGCTTATTACTGGTTTCTTTCAAATAAAATTGCAAATTTGTGTCTTATGTGTATACGCTGATGTCAGCTGCTTCATAGTTTTGTTCACGCTCTTCTCTGAAGATGCTGGCTCAGCATGCCCTGGATCTTCAGGTAGAAGCTCATCTGCAGTCAACAAAACTGAAGTCTACATTTTCTGGTCCATTATTAATTTTTTTTTTTTAAGAATCCACTAATTGGCATGACATGAAGGACAGAGACCATGCACAATGCAAACACCTACTGGAACCACAAGCAGCTTATCTGAGAGATATTTTTGACTAACAAATTCTTATCCAAAGGGAGAAAGCTAAAATGTCAACAAGACCCATTGGCACACTGCAGAGTTTAGGCTGCCACAAACACCCACTCCCTGTATGTAAAACTCTGGCTTCTGAAATACCCGAGTTACAATTATGCTCGTGGACAACTTGCATGGCTTCTTCCACAGAACAAAAACCAACATGCTCAAGAAGCTGCTGCTGAGGGTGCAATCATTGTGTCACTCCTATTTTCCTTTTCACTCTGAACCGGATTACAGACAAAATTTATTCATAGCCAGCTTGTACTGACTTATACCAATGCCCTTTAAAATAGGTATCTTTTCTCTTTCTTTGGTACAACTACTAGTCCAGCAAACCCAACCTGAAGTTCAAGAATTCAAATTATTAGCAGCATTATTTCCTTCCCTGGTAACCATATATGGCAAATGAGACTTTTCACAGTCCTCCCCTCCTCTAATACATTTGTATATGCTTAATTCAGAAAGCAATTCAAATAACGAGCAAGAAAGAACACAGCCCACACTTTTTTTGCTATCTTGGTTCTATGTGGTTAACAGGAATATCAAACAGTAAAGAGTTATTTTGATCAATAAAGTAATGAAATATGACTGAATTCAGGTGCACAGCATGTCTTTTGAAGCAATAGATGCAGTGTTTACACCAGCCTCTGTCTGAATGAAGCAAACCAAGGTTGACAAATTGAACAGAGAAGTTGCAGAAGCTATAATGCTACCACACTGCACATTAAAACCTACTACAAATTCTGTTTGCAGAAGAAAAATTTCTGTGCCTTGAGCATACTAAGGATATTTAAGTTGAGCACATTTGGGTTTAACTGACGTATCTACTTATTCAAGCGTTTAATTTCTTTTTGTAACTTTACCATATTTCAACTGGCAAAATACTGATGCATGTTGCATTAGTAAAAGCTATGCCAACTATATTTTCAATCCTTAGCATGCATAATATAAAGGGATAGAACTAACAGTAGCTTGCAACAATGATGGTTGCCTTTCTTTTTTAACCACAGGTCCTTAATCCTCCATCGCATCAATTTCAAAACTTCTTGGTGAGACTTTCAAGTTATGAATAGCCTGATGAACCTAAATCTTCTCTACTGTGGATCTCTAAAGAGTCCCTCCCACCTTCCATTACATTTCTTGTTACTTCACAGGTAAAATGTGCCTGCGATTATGGATACAGTTTGCACTTGAAGATGCAGAACAAGATCTTGCAAGAACAGACTTCTGTCTTTGCTAGAATTTCAGCTGGCAATGATTACAGATACATTAACATTAAAAAAATTGTCCATCTCCTTGGATAAATACTGTAAAAAATTTCCTTTAGCTTTTGTATGTGAATTGTCATTAAAACTAGCAACTTGAAAGAATCACTAGTGTGAGTTTTCCCTTAAGGGATCCTTACCTGAGACTCACAGTGTAGCTCAGGACTGTCCCAGAGGCTGGATCCTGCCAATGTTACACCTCCAGCCTGCTTTTTCATGTGGTGCACAGTGACAGGACAAGATGGAATGGAAATAAACTTGAGCTCAGGAAGTTCCAACTACACGAGGAGGAACTTCTTTACTTTGAGGGTGGCAGAACACTGGAACAGGCTGCCCAGAGAGGTGGTGGAATCTCCATCTCTGCAGACATTCAAAATCTGCCTGGATGCCTTCCTGGGTAACCTGCTCTAGGTGGCCCTGCTCTGGCAGAGGGGTAGGACTAGATGATCTCCAGAGATCTCTTCCAACCCTACCATTCTGTGTTTCTGTGATTCTGCTCAGACAGTGTATGTTTCCAACAGCTGCCCGTTCTCTTCTGCCCATAAACTAGCAGATACTTAGAGACTAAGACACTACCACCTTTCCCACGTGAAAAGAGGACATAAATCTTGGAGCAAGCTTCTTCCTCCTGGCAAGAGGAACTGAGCAGCCAAACATCATAAGCTGGATAAAGCTATCATCTTGAAGTAAAACTGCCCTCATCTAACTACTCAGTAAGTATTATAACATTCATTTCACACTAGATCACATGGAGAAAGATGTGGAAAGACAACTCTTGCTGTGTTTGGGTTTGGTCCTGGCAAACTGAATACATTGGTCACACTAATGCAATTTACAATGCAGTATTTATTTAGCAAAGTGAAAACACTGAAAACATGTAGTGATATAAATGAACAAGTGTTATTTGCAAAATACAGGCATAAAATAAAAAGCTACTGCCTCACAGACACTTTGACACTTTCTACTTTTCCTTAGCTATCAGAATTAACATTTTTCTGCTCTACTCCATTCCACCTCCTGCTTTCAAGGGCATTTGCCAGATTATAATGAGCATTGTACTAGGCAATAGAAAAGTCCAGTCTCTCTTGACTAAGGAATATGATCTTTTTTTAAAATGAGATGTCTTTATCCAAAGATGATAACTGGGTAAAAGAGTTATCCTACTACAGAAGAAAGACAACACCGAGACTACTTCGGATATCTCCAAAAACCGTTCTGTTTTTTCACTCCCCCCCTGCCAAGAAGTGGGGGTGGCAAGGGGCAGATTTAAACATGTATTTTTACATATGAAATAGCTATAGGACAGAATGCAGTACCATTATTCATACGGATTTATCTCATCTTTTGCAATTGTCAGCTGAACACTATGCTCGTTTATTCTTCCTATTCAGAATAATTGGCCTAAAAAAACGAGGCAATTGCAGCTAATCTAATACTTGACATACACTTAGCCACTGTTGCCAGACCTCAGAGAACCTGTTTTCAAAGCCTCTATACTTCACAGCATTTTTCCCCCGCTACCTGGAAGTTACTTTTCAGGAATGACAAAATTTAAAGAACTTGCACTGAATATGCTATCACTTCAGCTTGGACGGGTAATGTACATTAAACCAATCTCCATGAGCCAAGCATTAAATTTAAATTTATATTGAAAGTGTGAGGCCTTAATGTGTAAGTTCATACTGCATTGTGGTCTCTAAATTAAGTTTAGAGAGCCTACTGAGTCTGACACTTCATAGTGAAGTACCAGGAGTGTCCAAAGCTAAGATAACCCTGATTATAATTTGCATTTGTCAACTACATTTTTTCTGACAAGAGAAGTAAGCTATTTCAGTATACAAACTATATTTGGGTGAATACAAAGAACTATTTTTAAATCTCCACTGGTGTGACTAAGTTTTGTTCTTTCAATCTATCTTAAACCTGTGCCTCTTCTTTCCTGCAGTTATTTAAAATACCAAAATACAGGCTGAAAAAGTAAATCTACATAAAAATCTGGTATTAAAATTTTGCCATTCAAAAATAGAATGAGAAAAATTCACTATCATCCAGATGGCTTCCATAAAATATCTTCAGAAATTTACTGTAGAAACTGATGATGTACCTCTTTCATAAAAGAAGAAAGCAAGCTCAGAAATAGGGAAAAACACCGTGTGTTATTGTTAAACTAAATGGAAAGAAGATCTGATGCCTTGCAACTGTGACTTGCATCAAAGTAAGAGATATTCAACAAGGGGCAAACAGACACTTACACAAAGAGCAATGACAGAATACAGATACACCTCTAATCTTAAACTGTATGCTACACACAACTTGCATTGCAGCATTGGGGTTTTTTTGATCATTTCTCTTCAGAAAACCCAAGAGAACAGCACTGTACCTACTTAGCTTGCAATTTCAATTACATGGATACCTTTACCTTACAAATCACAGTGCTTTTTCACGCTAGTTCATACATTGTTTTATAAAACATCAACAGTGCTTTTAAAAAATTTGATTTTAAATTCCCATTTTGCTGTTTTCAATGCTCAATTTCTGAACAGTCTACTCCTCATCTGGAAGTTCCTGTTCTTGTACACTGCTCTGTGCTGAGGCAGGATCCAGTTCTCCTAAGTCCCCCACACCGCTATAAAACAGTTGCATGCAAGGCTACATCCCGGTCTGGGTAACACTGACATAGATATGACTAGTTTAGTTCACCAGTTCGGTATGTTACATTTCATTCAGAATTTTAAAATGCCAAATGTCTCTAGGTTGGCAGCATCCTTCTACTCTTTCCTCTTCAGAGTTCATATTTGAATAGAAATAAATCTTTTAACGCTTCATGAGTAAAGATTGAAATATGCTCTTTGTTTTTATTTAAAGCTGTCTATGAAACCAGTGGCATGAAAAGAAACCCTATTCACTATAATACCTTGAAAATTCATATGCGAAGTAACAAAAATTCCTTTGATGAATTTTTCAGCCTTATCTGCAAAAGGCATTCAAGAAATAATTAAGATCTACATAGTGCTGAAAGATGCAATCATTAGGAAAAATTACACCTAAAGGGTAAAATAAGGCAACAAGAAGATGGCAGAACTCTTTACTACACCGATTTTAAATGTAAAAGGTGATTAAAGTCTTTCCCTGTAAAACTAGCAATGGCAATGCTGCTGCTTTTATACAACTTGAGAAAAGCATAAAATATAATTCACATTGCTTTCACTTCAAACTCATCTTGACTAATTGTCTTTTCTCGTTATTATTAACCGCCTTTTAAAGCTTATTAAAATAATATATGCTTTGAAAAATTTACTTCCAAAAGGTGGGAAAATTAAGAGCATCTTTAGGTCTCCTGTATAAACACATCCCAGGAAATGCTCACTACTATTATTATTATTAAAAGATTGTTCAGTAAGATGTGAAGTTATTTGGTTGTCTCAGTCTGCCTCCTCTGGACACGTGCATATTCTTAATGGTTTTCCACTGCCATGACATCTTGATATCCGAAGAAAAGTCTATGGACAAAGTCTGAGTGAAAGCTTATACTGGAAATGAAACAATTCCTGTATAAACCCGGAGTGGGTTCCATCAATGAGACAGTGTCAGTCTCTAGAGTTGTCAAGTTGTCACATTTCACTAACACAGAGTTGAACATTAATAAAGAACGGGCAGTAGACAGCCTAATTCGTTGAATGGTCAGTCCCCACAATACAGCTTCTCCAGGAGGAAGAAATGCTTGTGCAGGGCTCTGGGACTGCCTCTTGAACAGAGATGCCCTTGCTGCTGCCCACGCAGCCTTTGCACTCTGAAGGGAGAGAAGTTTACCCTTCTTTCTTCATCAGTCTTTAGGGAAGCTAATCCTCCACCTCCAACATTATTATTGGTTTGATCTATGGTTCCTTTATCTAAATAATCTAACAAATACATACACTTAGATTTTTCAATTTAGCAGCTAGGTAATGCAAAGGAATCACAAGCTTTATTCTTCATAATATAATTAGTTTATGCTATATCTTGACAGAAAACATCATCATGTCATCTGAAACCTCCTATGTTTTAAAAGCTGGAAAACGTAAGGATGATTTAAACTTTCCCAAGAATGCCTGTCCAGTACATGAGAAAGAAGCCATTCTGAACATCTCATGCAAACATGAAACAGAAAAAAAAAAAAGTAGAAGTAAAGAACAGAATACAAATTAAGTAACAACAGACGATTAAAAAAGCCTTTTTCTCCAGACTGACACTGGACTTCTATTCAGAAAGCAAACCTGCATCTGAAGAAAGAAGTGGTGGTTGAACAGAAATATAGATCACGTTTTCAAGCTATCTTATCATTTCTCATCTACTAGTTTGCTGAAGAACGGCTGCAAAATGAGAAAAGTTATGGATTATTAAAGATTAATAAGCTAAATAAGATGCATCTCCTTGTAAACTGACTACAAATAATAAAATAAAAACCAGAAGTCACTGTAGTTTCCTTTTTCACCTTCTTTTAAAGAAGGAAAAGTACCACACAAAACCGTCACTCCAGCTGAAGTTGTGTGAGGCTGATATTCTCTTTAATGACAACCAGAATTACAAGACATGTTCTGTTGTGTTGCTTTTACCTATTAGGTATTGCTCTAATCTCTTATTGACTCAAGAAAGTAATGGTACCTGTGATGTAGGATTAAAAAAAAATAATTTCTAAAATTAAAACCCAATACCATTTCACACACCCCATCAGTCCCTCTCTTATGGTCAGACATTGCAACGCTACAGTTTTTCATGCCCCATATAGGCAAACCCCCAAACAAAACAGCTTTACCAGTGATCTTTCTTACAGGAAAAGCTGTAAGTGGATGACAAAAATACATGTGCAGGTTTTGTAAATTTATTTAGAGACAGAATAAAAATTTTCTACACTGTCTCTCCCCAGGAAGCCACAGCTAATGACAAAACTGTAATGCAAATACTGTATCTCACATATGCATGCATGCAAATCAAAGTACAACTTTCATGCAGACTAGATAATGTGCTTCTAAATATACTTAGCAAAGATATATATGCAGTCTCTGAGGAAAAAGAGAAATTATGCCACTAATACCATGACTGTCCAAGACATCCTCAAAGGATAAAGAACAAGAAAGCTGAAGAGAGAACAGAATGGCACAACACCAAATACTTTCTGTAAAAGAAAAAAAAAACAAAACAAAAAAACAACACACAGCTTAGAAACATGAATTGCAAATGAAGATGGAGCCCACAAAACCAGCAAAGTTCTGTAGACTGCCCAAAGACAAAATCATTGAGATTTGTAACACTATCTTCCATACCCTTGAAAGGAACAAGGTTGAAGAAAATAAAAAGCATGCTGAACAGGCTACGGACTGTCAAAGAGACAGAAACCAAGTAACCAGAGTAAAAGAAGAAAGTGCAGCTTAAGCTGTAATGCACAAAAAGAAGCCCTTCCAATGAGAAGGAAAAACACCCACAATACACAACAGAGAAAATTCTTCATAAATCACTAGAATTCATTAAGCCAGTAAGAACACAGAAAACTACAAATTTTATCACTTCTCTGCTGTGTTTGTCTTCTTCAAAAGCACAATATGCTTATATTTTTAAACCGCAAGAGTTGACCTCAACATGCTCTACAAAACCAACTAATGGAAAAGACAAATGTAAAGTGATGCTATCACTCCTAACTTTATAAAGTTAGGATTGACAATGTAATAAGCTGAACTGACCAACTGTGGTAACATTAGGCCATTTCAAAATTCAAATCAAAACGCTGTCTTCAGTTAGGAAGCTGTAAAAAGCCCATACTTGCACAAATAAAAAAATAAGAAAATGCCAGAAAGCCACAGTAAAGAATTTAAAGACAGACATGGGCAAGAATTTATCCTCTTTCACACTCTATCAAGAAAATCAGCATTGTTGTTGTTTTAAATGTTTTCCTTTTCTTTCGACAAACATCTTGTCTACTTTGACTTGCCTCAAAAATCTGACTCAACAGGTATGAGAACCACAGGTTTCTGACAATCACACGGAAGACTAGTGAAAATATTGAAAAGAAATTATTTACTCTTCATTCTTCACTTTGTTACACCTACACGAGTGACAACATTGCTGTCTGTAGCAGGAAAATCCAGGTTTGTTTTTTTTAAACTTGTTTTGCTTTTGTTTATTACATTCTAAGATGTAAGTATTATGAAAAAAACACTATCTACAGTAAGGTTTCCATTTACTCATGTAGTGTATAAGTTCGAAAGATCTTATGACTTTCCATGAACAGACCTCAGCAAAATTGGAAGAAATACAGGATTAAAATATTTTCCTCCATCACCTCTCTGTCCCAGAGAACCCAGTGCACAACACCACAATGACTCACACTTTTGAAGAGTCTGGATAATTCTGGGGGAAAAGGGCACAATAATCCCTTCAAGATCAGAGTCCAATGACCTTTTCTATGTTAATTTAGGGCATTTAGGTACACTGTAGCGACTAGAAATTACCAATACTCATCATACTTAAAAAAAAAAAAAAAACAACAAAAAAACATAATCCATGAAGATAAAGCCACAGCTCTATAATTTCATAATTTTACTGCC
>JAVSBS010014852.1:0-41219 GCA_033124195.1 Coracias cyanogaster | reverse complement strand
AGGAGGGGAAGGAAAGGGGGGGTGATAGAGAGGCTTGGTGGGCACCTGGCGCTCAGCCAAGGTTAACCCACCACAATATCCAGGTCTCAAAACCTGAGTTAGAGAGTCCTTAGACCATGGTTTTGCACAGGAAAAATCAATCACATAACTTATGCAGCAACATTCTGTTTCTTCAAAACAGTTATTTTAAGTGCTTGCAGTTGCCACCTTCCCAGTCTATACCTGAGGCATAGTAGCTGCAATTTCACAGAGTAGCATTTTACATCAGCTAAGTGAATAGCTGTTTTGAATAGTGCTTCAGAATAGTATTTTTTACTAATGAGTGTTCTTTTAAAATAATTTGTGCTTATGTGGTGTCTTCTACTTTTAAAAGCTTTTGAAAAGACCAGTTGAAAGACTTACTAGCAATTTACTCTGGAGATAGAAGGGACAGAGGAAGGTGATTGTTAATCTAGAAAATCCCCTGCCATCTGTGCTTAGTTAATGAAATAGAAGATGTGAGGATGGGATGCAAATCTGTACTACTAGATTTCATGCTAAGGCAAAAGCTTGAGCTCAGCTGCTTAATGGTGTATCTGTGCAGGCATGGTGCTGTATCTTTAACGTGAATGGAATACTTCAGCACGAGATACTCTGCAGTTGAGGAAGGGAAGTATAATGCAAACTTTTTTTTCAGTACTGTGGTTTCTAATAAAACTCATGCAATTGTGCAATTTTTACACCAGACAAGGTTAATTTCCTTACTGTCCACAGGGTCTGAATAACACCAGCAAACAACACCCCTCCAGCTACCTATCACATCTGCACACATCACAAACATGGCCTAAACTTCATTATGAGTTCCCAGACCAGTCTTTGAATACCAGCTAATACCCTGGTAATATTTGCTGTTTGACAAAATACTGTACAGAATTAACCTTTACATATTTTTAAGGTAAATATTCTCAGTTTAAATATTTTTTGATTCTCAGGTCTTCAAACTCAGCCTGCAGTCTGATTCTAAACCTAATGTACTTCTATCACCAAACTATACCCTCAGTTACATCTAGGAGACTTCATGTTTGAAAATACTGTATAGGCAATACATGTTGCTGCATACCATACCCTTGTCACATGTGGAAAAAGAATCAGCCATACTTTTTTGGTTTAGCTTAGCTTTTTAAGGATAAAAGCCCTAGAAACAGGTAATGGAAGAAAACCATATATGCTTCTAACAACTTCTATTTCTAACAAGTCTCATGTGATCAGCGTGACAAATGAGAGACAAAATGTCACTTATAGAACTATTTTCAAGAATACAAGTTGTTATTCACATTGCTTTGTACTACTATGATTCAGGCTCTTGAAAGTACTATACAGCATTTTGATGCTTTTCCTTGTAAATAGTAAAGATCTTATAGAGAATATTTAAATAGTAAACTTGAATATAGACAGCTCCCATTCTGATTTACCTGCAAGTTTATGTCAGAGCCCATAGAATATATCAAATGATGATTTCTGCATTAACTGTTTTCTATAGCTCTATGGAATTACTTTTTAAAAGTTAACTTTCAGGCTGCGTTCCACTTTCCTTGGTATATGATGGCCATCCAGACATTTTCCTCTTACCTTTAACTTTTAAAAGTACAAATGCTAAAACTCAAAACAGAAAATTATGCACAACTCCCACAACATCTGAGGCAATTTAGATGGTCAAATAAGGAAAAGAATTGTAATTACTAATCCTGTGGTTCACTGAATAAAAAATGAATGGAAATGACAGCAGTTCACTGCTTGGACCTGTTTTTCTACCAACTTTGATATGTTTCCTTGACAATACTGTTTGTATTGCTGGTGGATTCGGAAAAATATGATATACTTAAAAACAAAATGTTACTTAAATTGTATTGCAAGCATGTGCGATTTTCACCACATATTCTTCATTAGCACAGTGACAGTCTTGGAAATACAGCTTAATCTAAAAGCTCTTCTAAATTTTCTGTGACCTTTGAATCTTTCCCTGCCTTGCAGTCTAATAGCTCAGCCTCAGAATTGTTCTCAAAACATAGTCCTACATCTGCCATTGACTAGTGAGAAATACTGTTTGTACTGCAGTGAGACAACAAAAGAATCAGATATTGAAGGAAAAAAAGGAGATTTTATACAAATGAGAAGCTATTTGGTTCAGATACTAGCAAAGAATAAAAGATAATGATGTGTTTAGATACTGCTGTGTTAATATTCATAGTTAAATGAAAATTTTACATACCTTGAGAAGTGATAAAAATGAGATGGCATGTGACTTTAAGTTCCCCTTAAATGCTTCATTTAACAGTTTTAATTAACTGCTATGCAAGATGAATCTATGGAATAAAACATGGAGATTTACAACAGTTTATTAAATTTAAGATGGCAAAGCATTAATGCAGAGTTTAAAAAACCCTGAAAAATACAAAAATAATGTAGGTATTAAGCCTAACTTCCTACATACAGTCAGATAATTTAAAAATACATACATAATACAATATAAATACAACAAAATTACATTAATCTTCTGATATCAACACTTTATCTCATTGGTGAAACAGTAACAATTATTATTACTGACACAGCATAACACAATGTTACTTTGATAACTTAAGGTTACAAGAAAGAATCAGCATGGCTTATCTTTTGAAAAATCACTGTAGAATTTGCAACAACAATCAGAAGTCATGCTGCCACGCTAATGGGACATGTTAGATGTAAACCTGTGACCCTTTTTTAAAGACGGAGCACGAGGCCAATGATGGTGATGTTTAGAGTCATTTTTGTAATTTCATACCTGCGAAATAGCAGCCTTTGAAAATAATTAACTGCATCATACATCACTGCAGAGTTGTTTGATTGTTCTAAACAAAATTAATTCCTCTAATTATTTATGTATGTCAGTGTATTGCTGATTCACAGCTTCTTTAATTTTGACTGTGTTTGGCATTTTGCCTTGGATTTGCTTCAGATCTCTATCATTTGTCTTTGCAATGGAGTAATCCTTTCCTTGGCAAAAGTTGTGACACATTGTGAGATGCTAAGTAGCCAAGCAGTTGTTTCCTTAAAGACAGTGGGAAAATATGTTTTGAATAAAGAAGCTTTTAAAGAAAATAGAGTAAGTGTCAGGGGCTTAAGATATATATTCCATTTCACAGAGGGGTATTACTGATATTGCACCATTTGTTTTCTACGAATATGAAGTAGTCCAACAAGTTGTTTATTTTCCCACAGTATAATAATGAATGTTTGTAGGGATTTAATCTAGTAGACAACAGCAAATCCAGAGGCTGACAAGGACACTAAACAAAAAGAAAAGGGAGGAAAGAGTCTTGAAATGAAATGAAGCTTTTAAAATAAAGGCCAGAGGAATAGCTTAACTAGGGCCATCATAGATTATTATCAGTTACTGATACTTTGAGTTCAAGGCTGCCTGCCATTTCTGAGAATATCCTCTCCTGAACCAGAAATCTAGCTGCATGGAAGATCCACAGGTCTTGCTCATAGATAGCTGTGTGAAATCCTACATGTCTGGTGCTTAACAGTGTTTACACCAGAGAAAAAACTAATCAGAATTTGTGTATACTTTAATAACTGTGTTAGAATGGAATTCTATAAAGGTGTATAGAGCATGTAAAGTGAAACATTAACACATACTCTTCAATGCTGCCTAAAGGACACTATGCTAACACATTTTTTTTAGGTATTTTCTTTGCTCTGAGCTGCTATAAGTTTGAAGTTGTTACAAGTGAGGAATGATTCCAGGTCTGCTTGGTGCACTCATGAACAGATATTCTATTTCAATTCACCCAAAATAGACTTTTTGCCCATATCTACCAGCAGGGATTTAAAAAACAAGGTATTCCATTAATGGTGTTTATGCATGTAACAGACAAACCTTAGAACTGCTGTAAACAATGAAAGCGACAAACCAAACAGCAATAGAATAGGATAGAATTATTAGGGGTAATAACTTAAAACGTAATTTCAGACATGTCTTGCTCTTGAACTGATTTTATTCTTTCTTGTTAAACACATTTTTAATAGGGTTCTGGGCTAGATCTGTGCATTAGTCAGATGGCTGCCAGTGAACAAATCATGGTTTTCAGCCCAAGATCTAGCACCACTCCTGGAAGCGAAAGAAAATGAAAATATTGCAGAGAAATTTCTGGGAGGGGTGATAGGGGGAAGATGAGCTTGAAGTATTGTTTTGTGTAGATTTTGTGGACTGAGTTCAGTAAATTGCTTTTTCACTGAATAACCCAATGTCTAGTGAGGGAGACGTGCAATATATTCAGTCATAACCACGATGGGGACAACTAAGCTTGAATATAGATCCTCTTAAATAAGCACATTTTATGGGACTGATGATGTTGTAGAAAAAAACCTGGTTTTTTCTGATGCTTTGCATGAGACTGGGGTTTGGAGGCAGGAATAAACATATGAACGTGAAATGACAGGCTAAACCTTAGATTTTGAAATCTATGGAGCCTGTGTAACTCTGGACAAACCATTACAAGTAGAACTGCTACGTTGTCATTTTAAAAAAAAACAACAGCATAATGTGTTGTCTATACTCAAACAAGGCTGCTTATTTCCAAGACCTACCAAAGGAGTCTCCAGGGCAATGCAGGGAGGAGGCTGTTTGCTGAAGGAAAGATCTTGGACTTGTCTGTGGCCTTCACCTAACAGTGATGAGGGAAATAAGGGTAATTCTTTCTTCTGTATTAGTATTAATCTGTGATTTATAATGTCTTGTCATAAAAACAACTAGTAATACTTAAACAAATAATTTTAAAATTACTTTGCCACTATTAACAACAAAACAACAATATTCATTTACCTGTCTTCCTCTTTCATGCTCCTTCCCTGTGGTAGCCAGAAGTACCCTGAGGAGAGCACCATCGGCCCTACTGAGGAGCAGTGGGGTGGGCAGCAGGCACATGGTCTTCCATGGTGACTCTCCCACCCTGCCCGGGACCAGGACTGCCCAGGGACCAGGGCTGATGTCCCTGGGGCTCTCAGTGCCTGCCACAGCAACACGACAGCAGGAGCGGTCTCCAGCTCCCCACAGCCCTGCCTGGCCATGGCCTCCACCGAGCCGGGCCCACCTGCAGGGGGACAGCCCAGCCTGGCCTCGGCCTGTCCCCAGGGAGATGCCCGGGGCTGGGGCTGCCCCGGTGCTCCTGGCTGCCCCACTCCTCGGCATAGGCCCTGCCCAGCCACCCCCGAGTGACCCCCCACAAGTGACCCCCATCTTCTTGTGCTGACTGTGTCTTGCCTTGCTGCTGGCAACAGAGAGACGGCAGCCACTCGTCACCAGCTCTCCACAGGATCATGGAGCTGGGAGTTCCTCCTCTGCACAAGCCATCATCAGTCGCCAGCTCCTCGAGTCAAGGTAAGCTTTGAAATGCGCAGAGGCAGAGCAGGAGAACATCCAATCCAGTGCTGTGGGACCGAGGCCATTTAGTTTCTGGGCTTTTTTCTAAAACAATTTTTCCCCACTAGTGCTTGGAATTTTAATGAGAATTTAGGAGATGTCTCTGGTGCAAAGGGCTCCTCAAAATATACACTCCCAACCGTGGAATGCTTGTGTCTTGAGAACCGCTGGTTTCCTCTCCACAGAGCTAATGCTAAACAGACTTAATGCCTTGGCAGTTTCAGAATAATTGTTGCTTGCCTGCATTTTAAGTGCAGCAGAGGTAGTTCACTTTGCTTTCAAGTTCCTTCCCCCATCAGCACGTACAGGGGCAAGGCAAGCATTTTCTGCAGCCTTGACAGAAAGCCAGAGACCTGTCAGGCTCCTGTCTCCACTCTGTCTCGGCTCTGACTCCCTGTGCGAGCCATGCATAGGCACATAGGCACTGAACAAACCCCCGACACATGGGGCAATCTAGAATCTTGTGTGGCTCCTAGATGAAAAAAGATAACTGATTGCACCCCTGAGCAATTTGCACTCATAGACTAAGTGACAGGATTGAAAAAGCAGCGGTTTAAATCATGTCACAGCCATAGTAAGGAGGATGAAACTACGGCTTAGTGCTTTCTTCAACACTGATTAGTCACTGTGAATATATTCAAGCAATTGTGCTTCGGTATAGAGGGTAAATGACTTTTTTTCTCATGGGAGCCATATAGCTATGGAACAACATTATAATATAAGATAAACTTCTGAAACACCAGTCATAGGAGAGGTTTTGACATTTAAGTGCTTCCCTGGCTTCTGGTTATCATGTTAAATAGAATACATTTTCTCTGGTGAAATAGGCCTGTAAGATAGAAATATGTTGCACATTGCATAAACAGGGAGGATAAAGTTTTTCATGTTTTACTGCCTTGTAAAAAGGGAGAGTTGTGACTGCCCAGACTCCTGTACCACATGTTGGGAGAAAACATCCAGGCACTTTATCCTTTCTTCTTCTGTAACTATCTCACACATATGAGTATGTGACATTGAACAAATCTAATATTTTAAAATCTGTTGCTTAAAGTGGTTACAGTGGCTCCTTTTCCACACAGTCCATGTGGATGATAAGCAGCATCCAGAACTATGACAAAATTAATACTAATTAATATTTACCAATATTTACCTTTCATTTGGGTACAGAGCACTCTGTTGTTAGTAAACACCTATGGCACTAATAAGCATTACAAGAGTTTTGGGGAACTACTTGCTTCTAGTCCAGCATAATGTTGTGAAGTCATACATCTTGACAGAGTGTGCAAATTCCTGCTTTGTGTATTGGGAGACATCTCACCCTTCATTACTTAAGCTGTCACTAGGGCCTGACAACCAAAATGAGCAATTTTTCAAGGTAGTAAAAGAATACTGTACACCACAAACTATTTTTTCCTATGCCCTTTCAAGTAGTCAATGTAAATAAATTCTCCTTATTGACCTTTTGCAACAAGAGTTGCCTCAGCATTCAATGCTTAGATTCTCCTTTAAGAAATAGAGTTATGGAAAACAGATTCTCTATACAACAGTCTTTAAGAAGGTGGATGCAAAAGATAATAGAATAAAAAAGGCCATAGTAAGTCTGTAAGAGCAGTATTACTAAAGAGAAGTACAGGACAAACTTCATACAAGTTTTTGGGCCATTCACACTCTGTTGTTAGCGTGAATACTAAGATACCTGTTTAGGTCTTTCAAACTTCAGAATAATGGAAATCTAGGCAAAAGTCTTCAAACTGCTATTTGCTTATGATTTGAGTATTTAACACTCAGCATATGGGTTAATCACAGGCATACACTGAAAGCAAATATGTCAATGTTACAAATAACAAGCCCAGTGAATTCAATGCAAGATACCAGGTGGGATCAGCAATGTCGAAACCATCATAAAAATTGAGAGGAGTGAATAAACAAAGCCTTATTGTAGCTAGTTTCTGATTACATTTAAGCTTCCTTAGCTGTATTTAACAAAAGGTACAGTACACTCTTGAGATATGGCAGGTTTCTTACATCTTAAGGACCAGGAATCTTCTGTGACTTTGTAATAAAGTTCAGCATTTCTATTTCTATATTGTTGGCAAATAGTGCATTAAGTTGCTGTAGAGTATCTACAATTTTTGCAATGTAACAATATGTTCAATATTGCACCATGTATAGGCTGCTAGTGATTTATTGCCCAATACTCTGCATCTAGCAACTTTCAGAAACAATGCATTAACACCTGCACAAATTACAGCCATTATACCTTCAGTTCCACAATATAGTATCATCCTAGTCATAAGATCTGGCTTTGGTTCAATAAGAAAGTTGTTGGAAACCATACCTTTTGTGTTCCCTTCAGAAAGACATTTATTTCCATCTGTAATTAAATAAAACATTAAAAAATCTATATGCTTAAAAAACTTAAGTCTGGCTATAGAAAGACAGAATCAAACCTGGACTGAAGTTTTTCTGCAGTAAAACCATCTGTGAAATAGAAGAATTTGGCCCTTTTTTTGTATTACTATGATAGTTATAGAGGCCTTAGAATATGAAGGTTTGGCTTAACTGACATAAGTTATAGCAAAAAAATCCTCTTCCTGGAGCACCTTCTTGGAATCCGTATATCCGTCACTATCACTATTTGCTCCTATCAGTAGATATTAAACATAATAATCTCACAGACCCTTCTTCCAGGCCCTCTATTTCTTCCCAGACATACAGAGTTGTCAGCAACAACTGACACCATTTCCTCCATTCTACCGAGTAGTTTCTCAAGCTGTGCTTTCCAGATGACTTCTCTCCTGTGGTTCTGCTAGGCCTTTTATCTTCTGCTTCTCAATCTTCTTCCAGTAGTCCTGACTTGTTGACTAGTTTCACCTTTGCCTTGCTATAAGGAGCTTTAAATCTAGCAATGGGATATGCTAATAGTTTGAAATGGAAGACTGTAGTTTGGCAAACATTGCATATCAGTTCCAACAGCCGTTAATTGGTGAAAACAAACCCTTAATATCAATTCTAACCATGAACTCTTCCAGTATTGCTGAAGTAGAAATGAAGAGGAATCAAAAGCTTGGAAATGGTGTCTGGGTTTGATACCTGCAAGCATGTGTCAAGCCTTCTTTGGTTTCACAGCTCTCAGGCAGCATGTCAGTTTGAGAGCATTTTGCATGACTCATTCAGTGTGGGTAGGTGTTATCAGACTTTGCCTTTTCCTTTCACCTTTTTGCAGTTTCACCAGAATAGGCTATCTTGACTGTCATGAAAAGCTAGAATACTTTGGCAAAAAAAATAAACTGGCAGTACACAGCTGCAGAAGATGTCAGTTTCTGACAGTAACTAAAGAGCAAAGGTTTTACATTCCAGCTTTTCCGCGATTTAAGTGGAACAATATTCAAATGAAGTTTTTAGAACAAAGTATTTGTGTAATCAAATGCTGAAATGAACTAGTTTTGTGACCTTAATTCAGAAAGTTATGAACTGTCCCAGCTAGAAACACCAGTGAATCGATTGAGGTCAATACTTATTGTAGTAAAAACATTAAACTTTATATTACTGTCATTAACAAGACCCACTCTGGAAATTATCTGATCTTTCTACTTCTGTCTTTTGGATAGACCTCTGGCAGAGACCATCTCATGCTCTTGCAGTGTCTGCATTTAGATTTGCCATTCAGGCAAGTGTATGCCCAAACCCTTAGGGCAGCCTAAAAGCTTGTTTTCTCAGGCCAGGGATGAATTTGGAATTGTGGGCTTTGTCAAACATTCACTTTATTTCCAGCTCCACCTCTTGAGTCACTATTTCTAGCATGTTTTACTGCGCAACTGTGCAAAATGCAGCCATGCTGAATGTTATAACAAAGGCCTTTGAGGATGCTCAGCATCTTCAGTAGCATATGCGGTATCATATGCAGTGTAGTTCCGTACATTTTGCCTGGATGCAAATTCTGCTCCTGGGTAGGTGGTGATGTTCCATTTCAGTCCTTCAGGAGCTTTCAGGGAGAACAATTGTTAGCTTATTGAGATGCTGACTTAAAATCCAGTCTGCGGCTCGTCAAGTCCTTAAAGCAATTCCAGCAAACAGCTTTCCTGACTTCCAAATTTGTCCAAATTTCACTTCAGTTGAGTGTTTATTCTTTATGATGGAGACAAAAATAAACATATAACAAAACACTCTCAACACATCCACATTCAACATAGTTTGTTTCTGTTAAAAAAAAAAATCAGAAGATAGGCTGTGGAGCAAAGAGTTGTATATTAAATGGGTTTTAAATGAGGAATAAAAAATAATTATTTAGCACTAGTTGAAACCCTTAAACAATAATTATATCTTTGTTACTTAAGATTCTGCTGGATTACAAAAGAAATAAGCATTGTTGTTTTGGTAAACAAAAAAATCTTTGCTCGCAGAAGCAAAACAGAAAACAAGCTTCATTATGCAACACAGTTTGTACTGAGACAGACCATTTTAGATTTTTTTTTCCCACTGCTTTTGCTAGTAATTGCCTTTCCTGTATGTCACAGATGAAAAGTCATAGCTCTTTAGAAGCCATTTTGTATAATAAATGTTACTTGCTTTGTTTTTCTTTATTGCACTTAATTGATGCTAATTCTATTTTTCTCTTCTTTTCTATCAGTCTAACGCCTGTTAATGCCTTTCTGGAAAAAAATTATTTAAACACCAAAAGTTCAAATATCATTTAAGTTCCATGATGATATATCTACGTCTGTAGCAAGCAGACAGAGGGAAGCTGCTTCTTTAAAATTGATTTGGCAATATAGAAGCTGAAAAAGTCCATCCAGATGGAATTGAGATTCTCTGAAGTTTTTGTGTTTTCAAATAGAATAAAATCTTATGTCTTTTCTAGTCAATCCTTTCAGGGGAATATATTATTCTGTGGAGTGGCACAACTTGAAGTTGTAGAAGAAAAGATAAAGAAGGCAATAAACTACTGCCATAGACTCAAAAGGTGATAAATGTTTTTAAAAGCTTTATATAAATACAACTTATTCTATCAATTTGATGGTAAAAGTTGCAGGCATGTATGTTTTGATTCATGTACTGTCTGAATGAAAATTAAACAATTTCTTAAGGCACTTTTCAATGACTAGACACTTTTCTCCTGAGACTTCAAATCTGAGCATGTGTCCCCATCTCCATCTTACTGAGGCTGAATATTAATGATTCATTGAGATTTATTTACATGAAATTTAAGAAGATGAACAAGTTCTACGGTTGACTAAAATATACAACATGGCTATTGTAAAGTAAAATATGTCTACTTCAGAACAGGATTATGGCTTCAGTCTGAACCTGTAATGAATTTTGTTCCACCACCCACTGAAACTGAGAGACTTTCTCACTTCCTGACACTGGGGCAGATAAAGATTTGCTATGTTTTGTTTGAGCCATGAGACTTCATTAAGTCCCATCAGTTAGAATACTTTGATGTTTCTTTAAGAAAAAACAAAGATCTACTTTTCTTATGGCAGAGGCAGGAAGCAAAAGGAACTATATATGCCAGTATAAATCTGCCATAGCCACATGCTCACCTGGAAGGTCACGCTACAGAAATGAAAGTAACTGCTTTCTAGTAAAAGCTTTCTCTTCTTTGTTACTCAAACAGATGAAGGTATTACAAAACTTAATGCTCTGCTTTGTTTTTCATCCACTTCTTTTTTCTTTCCTATATTTGGCTGAAATTTTCCTTGAATTACAGAAACTTTCTTTGCTTTAACTTTATTACACACATTTCCATCTTTGATTGTTTTAAGCTGAAAGGCTAAAATGTAGAACAGAAGGGAAGTTTCAGTGCCCTTGGAACATGAGTGCATATCTTTGTGACCAGGGACAGTGCTTCAGCCTGATCTGTAACACAAAAAAATAAATCAAATCTAGTCAGTCCTACAGGATACAGTGACAGAGTGATTGTGTTACAGCATCTCTATAGTTAGGCACTCTGAAGAGGAACAGATCAAGCAGCATGCCACAATCTTGGTGGAAGTTAGTTCATTTAAGTTTCACATCCTCCAATCCTACCCTGAAGGTGAACAGATTTATTAAAGTGAAGTTACATGGTTCTGTGGAAACTTCCCACATTTCAAGGAACAGCGGACAGGATGGGGGATGTCATTTATGGGATGGATAGTCTAGATATAATATCAAAACAGAAGGCATTGAACATTCTCAGTTGCATAAAGAAACTCAGTAATCAATAACTTTCAATGTGCAATTTATAATGTTCATCATTAGTAGAGATTGGACACTGTTGAAAATGTCACCAATTATCTATATAAAGGCTAAATCCTTCAGGGATGAAATCAGAAAACAAGTAAGCTTACAACAGTGCACCATCTTTATGAATTCTGATCATATTTTCCTATAATATAGGTGATACATGAGTGGAATTAAAAATTATGTAGTTCAAGGAACAACAAGAGAGTATAGAAGAATCATTAAAATACATCCCTTCAGCTGAAGTTTGTAAGATGGATAGTAGTAGAATGGTCCAGATAAAGCGTAATATGCTTTTACTATGCTTGCCCTTTCAGTTTTATCTGAAGGATCACAATATGGGATTGAAATTTTTTGTATGTGTGTCATATTCTGAACTCACAAATGAGTTAGTCCCTAAACTACACTGTATCTGGTGAGTATTAGATGGGTCAGGTGTCAGTCTTGAAGCCTGAAATGTGCAGAGCTCATTGTAAGATAAGGCTTCAATTCTTAACAGTGCAAAGATGTAATGAATTGTAATCCATATTTTATACAAAGCGGAAAATGTGTCATAGTTGAGAGAGTTGTTGAAGGTCAAGTAAAAAAATTTATATTGAAACCGGGTGCAAAAGTCAAACCTGTTTCCAGCCCAGTTTTTTAGTCAATTTACTCTTTCCTCACCTTAATCTTAAGAACAGCTTGTCTAGCTAACAAGGCTGAAAAAATTGCTTTATACATTTTAATAGCATCATTTAGAAAAATACTGCTTTAATAAAATGCCTTTCTAGAAGACCTGCTTTGTAACATTAGAGAAATGTGCAGATCAGGTGAAATAAGAAATGTGTTCAACCGTAAGGGATAAATTCAATATGTTGTTGTATTTGATAGAATAGCAATCAAATCCATACCCTGAGATACTGCAAGAGGAGCATACCCTCTCGAATGTAACAGTCCTCTCTAGGCTTAGGTGGCATGCTAAAAATATCCAGTTCCTTCAGAATTTGATCATTTTTTCAGTAGTCCTTTTACCACAAATATCAATTTTATTTATTGCAAAATGGTCCTGTGTTTGACATATCAAATTATATTATTTTCTGAAGGCAAGGGAAAAAAAATGAGGGAATCTCTTCCTTTTAATTTGATATTCCAGTACTGAGATGAAAATTTCATACAGCAACCCCTGTGAATAAGCAGCATCAGGGCCTGGCCAAAGTGGTGCCCTTTTGTGGTGCTGTGCTTTGTAGTACAACATAAGCTAGTGGTGGGGAGGGGTGGAAACACAGAAGAAGTGCATTGGACAACACTGATGCTATTATCATTGTAAATGTCAAGAAAAACTTTCAACATAGGTGGGATGAGAGAAGGTTAGAGACAGTATGTGAAAGAAAACAAGCAGTACTTGTTTTATAATAAATCTTAAATGGGCCTAGTGATGTAACAAAGGGGATTTATCCTTTCTCATAAGAACTGTAAGTGAAAATCTCTTATCACTAAGAGTTCAGTATAACTTGAGCTCTTTCACCTGGGAACTTAAGGAAGTACTAGAATGTGTATGTGGATATCTAAAATAAGAACCAGCACCAAGCAGTAGTATGCACATTTCTATACCTATGTACTTTTTCATACTCCTGTTTTAAGAGGTTCTGCTAAAATTACATAGCTTTCCATAGTTTGCCATTGAAGACTCCTGATAGAGACATTGTAAACTCAAAAAATGTAATTGTTACTAGGGTTTGGGGTACTACTGGTTGTCTCTTTCTCCCTCTGGACCTAAATTATAGAAGAAAAAGTGAGAGATAAAGACTGTTGGAGGAAGTACAACACTCCAATCTTCCCTGTTAAGCAAAAACTCTTCCTTTGTGTGTCAGAAAAGGGAGTTCATCTGATCAAATGCTGAAATTAAATTCTGGTATTTTGCACTTAATTAAAAGCATTACACAGATAGGGGAGCTAGTCAGGATGAGCCTATTTTGTGCCTGCAATTCTGGGGATGCACCGATATCCGGAGAATAAATTGTAGTAAGTTGACTCGCCTTGCATGAAAATATCTTTGCTCAGATCTCTGTCATTTGCTATTCACTCTTGTTATTGTTTTTGTCAAGAGACGATAGAACCTGTTATGGGGAATCAGGAAATTATTGTTTTTACAGCTAAGGGATACCTCAAAGATTTAAAAAACTTGCTCTTTTCCAACTCACCAATTTATTTCACTGGATGTCTGCTCGTTACAAGGTTATGATCTTAAGCAGATGAAGTCAAGGTATAGGGGAATGGAGGAGGTGCAGTGCAGTGAATGCCAAAAGCTTGAAATTTTAGTAGTAGTATTGTGGAAGTGGAGTACACTGTGTGGCAGACTGCTCTTAAGACATGCCTTTGAGTTGAAAGCAGACCAGGTATTTCTAAATGGTGTCATTATCTTCTTGTAGATGTAGTGATTTTCCTCAACATGTTTTGGGAGACATCTTACCCATTTTCCATCTGTTATTTTTCCTACTTTCATAGAGCATTATTACAAAATGGTTGTTGGAGGCACTGTGTTTAATTATTGATGTAGTATACTTAAGAATATTTGAATTCCTGTAAGGAATAGTTATCTTTCACTTCCTCTTTCTTTTTGTGACATGAACTGGTTTTTATATATCCATGATATAGCTACATTCAATCTTTAAGTGATGGAAAATCTTCCACTGCAATTATTCTCTGAATGATTTTACAAACTAGAATTAGATTTTCTTCCAGTTTTTCTGTGTAACTCAAGTCTTGGTTTTGTGTGTTTTCACTTACACTGAAAGGTAATAGGAAATACAGCCTATCATTTGAAAGCAAATGTACATTTGGACATCGGTACTGTGATTGAAAATTATCAGAGGAAACAGTAACATAGGTGGCAACAAAGAACTTCTGGGGAGGTTGAGAGCTGGTTTTGGTTCCCATCTTTTCATTGACTATATATATTCGTTGACTATATATGTACATTGAATACAGCCATGTATAACATACAGATGCATACAGATGCTTCCAGACCAACCCCTCGTGCATTCCTTCTGCCTATCACCAAAAGCCCCAGATTAAAAATCTATGGCTCATTAAACAGGAAGGGAGGAGTATATTGCCTTAGAAATATTACAGTCTGTCAGGATTGCCTTGTCCCAGAGCCGAGACTTATCTATAAAACCTGCACACGATTACTTTTTAATGATTTTATCCTGGCTCATTAGGAGAGCAGCTACCACTGAGACTTAAGAGTAATCATGCAGCTGTACCAGTGATACAGCTACCGTGCATCTTGGAGAGGCACATCAGCATTTACTGAACTGGCTTTAAACCCTAGAAAATGTAAACGAGATAGAAAAGAACTAATACAAACTTGCAAAGTACATTCATGATGTTGTATGTTATAACAACAACAAGGCTTTCCCTGCTGGAATTTCTTTGCCATTCTCTTTGTACAATTTATTGAATACATTTGTTGGACACTGTTTGTTACAAGATACCTTTTAAATTCTAGATTTCAAGTGTATTGTAAGCATCTACTTGCTTTAAAAAGGGTTGTAATGAGTTACATCTTTGCTGAATGTATCTAGAGTTCCTTCATGTTTCTATTTTAACCTATTTGGAACGTAAGTTATATTTTTCCAATCAAATTTTGGAATTTCTTGTGAGAAACAGCAATTTCATACACATAACTTATAGCTAGTGATCTAAATTAATTTTCCTTCTAGTGCATAAGGACAGGAAGATTTTTGCCATTAACTGCTCCCTAGCCAGCAGGTAGCTTGACCTTGTTCAATTCTTGGAAGGTCTTGCAGGACCAATAATCTTGCTTACTATTTGAATAGCTGTTGCATTTTGGGGCACCCTGTGTCATCTCTAACTGCAACTGATAAAAAGTTGTTAGAAATTTATCTTTCTTAGACAAATCTAATTCATTATGTGCACTGTGTTTAACTGTTCATACCAGTAAATGTTCATGTGTGAACATGCGCACAAACTCACAAAATCTCACCGCAATTTCACATATAGAGGATGTTATCCTACATCTTCAAAAATCAAAGACTAAATCCTTGGAAAGACATTGTAAGTTCAAGGTGATGGCATCTTTTTCATGATGTTGCATTTTGAACTGTTAGTTTTTAGATTTTTTTTGGCACTTAGAGAGGCAGAAACCACTTTAAAAAGACTTAATAAAGTCTTTCTGGAAGAAAAAAACAACCCTACTAAGTTCTGATAAACAGAAGAGGAAATACGGAAGAATTAGAGGACAGTAATCAGTTTAAACAAGCTATCTTGTTACTTTCTTTTTATTTAAAAAGAAAACACTGTCATAATTTTTTCCTTAAGTGACTCAAACTGTAAATCAAAATGCTACGAGCAAACCAATGTAATTATACTTGTAACTTTTAGTAGACACAATTAATATGGTTGTTCATGTAGAATATATTAACTACACACCGAAAGATGATGAAGTTTGAGACTGCTTTATACACAAGAGAGTAAATAGTTGTAATGAATATTACTCCTTACATATTTTTTAATATACAAAACTGTTTTCCATTTCATCAAAGGTGCTATAGATTTAAAAGGGCTGATAGCTAAAATACACATTTTATATAGGCAAAAATGGTAATTTGTTTCTTGTTGTAATGACCAATCTGATGGATGGGGAAATAAAAGTAGTTTTCCCCATACACAGTTCACATCTTTTACTAACATAGGAAAGAAAAGAAAAAACAATGCTCTGAAAGCAGTTGGGAAAGGTAGATAGAATTTTTATATTAAAATGTCAGACTAGGGCTGTGCAGATTTTCTCTCCTCCATTTCACACTTCCTTCTAAGAAGCACAACAATGAAATTTTTCGTTTGTAAAAAACTCATGTCATACATATGAGTTCTTACTTGCCAAAGATTTTTTATGTTTTTGTAGTCCATAGAACTTGAGTGACTATAGTGAAAAATTCTCACCTCATTCATCTGTTTTCAAGGTAGATTCCAAGTAACTTTGCATCATTTGATACTGTCATGATCATTCTTGAGCTGCATGGTGAACTGATGGGGCAAGTCAGCAAAGAGCAGCATCCACACTCAGGTCTGCCATTGAGATAATGCTTATGCTATTTTTAGTAAACTACCCAAGAAGAAGAAGGATTTTCTGACACAGAAAGCTAACACAATTTATACCAGGTACTACTGATGGTTGTAGTTCAGTCTGATAGTTCAAGTCCTTGATTTATTTCCTAAGATGCATATAGATGCTTGTAGCTGAAAGGTAATCACTGCTTTGCTCATCAACCAGCGCAGGGCAGGTGCTGCCACTGGATTGGGTTTAGATGAAGTCTGTCTCCTGCCTTCACTGCAAAGGACTAGTGACTTAGTTGCCTCAGAGAGCCAGCCTCAGTGTTAATATTGAGCATTCAATTTGGTTATTCTCTATCACTCTCAATATTTAATGTAACAATTTCTATATGCAATAGAAGCATGGTTAGATCCTTGCTCAAAATCATTTTACAAAGGCAGTTTGGTTTCCTTCTGCAAGTAAAACTTTATTGGCAACAACCTCTTTCGTATGACTTGAATTTGTATGGGTAAGTTTGATCAACTAAAGAAAATCAGGGGACACTCTTCTTAGATTCCTTAAATGTGAATTACATTTAAGGACGTGGCCAGTGGTGAACAAATGTATTCATCTTTCTTACTTGCTTTTTCACTCACTTAACAGTCAATTCTTATATTTGTTTTTTTGGTAATTTATATGTTTATATATGATATTTTAAAGACCTTGTTATACTATACTATATTATATTATATTTTATTTTATTGAATGTTATAGAATGCTTCCTTCTTAGATTGGTATTAGTTATGCATTCCAGGGAGATAGTTTACTATTTTTCTCCCAAGTCTATGTACAATTCAGAACATTAAAGTGGAATACAATTTAAAAGAATGCTAGGTCTTTTCTGTAATTTGCTCCCCCACTGTTCATGTTTTTATGTACAGAAATAAGTTTTACTCAGAAAGTGTTATGTTTCTCAGAGCCCCACCCAGCCTGACCCTGAATTTTTCCTGGGATAGAGCATCTACTACCTCTCCAGAAAAACTGTTCCAGTGTTTCACCAAACTCAATATGTTAGGGAAGATAATATATTAAGATAAAAAGATAGTATCTAGCAGCTAAGAACATTCTTGTAGTTTTTATCTTCCGGTCCTTACAAAGCTTCTTCTACAACTCATTCTGCTTCTGGATGCTTTCTTACTTAAACCCATTTTGTGTTTTTGTTTCATATATGTGTTTGATGGACTTTTTTGAGGACCATATCATGGCTTTGAGGATCTGTGCAAATTAAAATGTTCCTTTCACATAATTTGTCCACATTGACTAGATCAAAGAGTAGGGACCAGAAAAAAAGTGGTACACTGATCTCCCGGGACAGGGATTCAGCTGAGGCTGTAATAGACATGCAAGTGCCACCACAACCCTGGGACTGAAGTCTGTGACAGAAGCTTGCCCAGCAACACCAATTCTTATAGAAGGATGCACAAACAGCTTCCACAGGCTAAGGATTTCAGAAAATAGCCTAACAGGATGTTACCAGAAATAACACAAGTTATCTCTGTTTTGGGAGGGCGTTGTGATATATGTCAAATACAAAATCAACTGACATTATGAGCGATCGCAGGTTGATACCAGAAACCACAAGGATGCATAGACAACACTCTAAGTATCTCTTTCAAACTGAACTTGAGAAAATATTTTAAGTGTTACAAAACTTAGAGTTGTCCTTACAGATTTATTAGTCAAATTCTGTGTTGCTTTATTCTGTGTGCTATTCAGAACACTGCCATGAAGACAGTTGTTTAGACAAGCAAATCTAGTGTACAGATGAACAAATCTTAGGAAAAGATATGAAGGAAGTATTTCCTCCTCAAAACCACAACTAAAAGAAAAATCCACTAGCAGAAAAAACAGAGGACAATTGTATAAAATAAAGTACTAAATAATGTAAAGAAATAATTGAAGACACTTAATATCATCAAAGAAAGTGGAGAAGCTCTGAGATTCACTCAGCTCAACAATGCTTCAGTTGGTAATGCTAAAGTTTCTGCTAGCAGTGGGACATGATAGAAGATAATCAAGAAAAGAGCAATGACAACTGGATTCCAAATAGGCTATATAGACAAGACCTCAGAATATTATTGATTAAAAAATTAGCCATTCATAATTGAGCCTTATCATATCTAGCCTGTCCAGAAGTAACAAACAGGAAGATCAATTAAAGTCTCTGGGGGCAATAAGCAGAGAAAATTTCTCCCCAAAAGTAACATCAAAAAAAATCAGAATCTGTTAAATATCAGAGTTAGAATACAAAAAAAAAAAAAAAAAGAGGAGATTCAATTTCTGGTGGAAAAAGTGAGAGTTTATGTATCATTGGAAGGGGAAATCTGTGCTCCAGAGAAAAACAAAAGAAAATCCACGTGCGAAAGAAAAACAAGGAGAAGGTTAGATGCTCCCTTTGATAAAAATGGTAGCTGACCCTTTCTGATCTGAGAATAAGCATTGCCTTTCAAGTTTCAGAGGTTTAAAGTAAGTGCTTGACATCCTTCTTCCAATTTACCTTGGTGCATTTCAGACTTTAATAACATAATTGACAGAAAAGTGCAGGTTGCACACTTTAGGTGAGGAATCGAGTTAACATGTCAAATGAAAGTTTATGTTCTCTCCTACTTTCTATGACCACAGACTTAAGAAAATCTTCAGAATACCTAGGCATCTTGTGACTTTATTTGTTTGTTGAATGTTTTTCAACAGTAATGAAAGGATTCAAGTTCAGATGTACCTGGGAGAACGGCATGTTCAAGGCCATATTATGCCTTCAAGCAAATAACAGTTCTATGTTTGGAGTCAAATGCTGTCTCACATGGGAAAAGACACAGAAAAACCTTGCCCTCTAGTGGCTGGCAAACTAGGAAGCAGGCATAAAACCTATTTTCAGTAATTGGCATCCCGTTCAGACTTGCTTGTAGCTTGAATAGTTTATCTGGTTTGAATAACTTCAGTTTTCCTTAGTTTCGGGTCTGCAAAAGAAAGACAACCACTAAGTCATTTAATATTTGAATTGATTTTTCATTGTGAGAGAGAAAAAAAGTGTTGATAGAGTAGTTTTTAGAACAAGCAGAAGCTGGTTGTACTAGCAGCCTTTCAAATAACAGGAATAGCTATATCTGGATATCTTGCTCATGTGCAGCATTTTACTTTCCAAATTTTTTATTCTGGAAAGGCAGAATGCAAACATAATTGCATAGACAGTATAATCCGCTTTGGAACTGGTAAGGAAAACCTGACCCTGTCTGATGTAAATCTATTATTTTACATTTAAAACTATATTACTTAATAAATAAAATAATGTAGCTTAGAGGAAAGCCATTTAAAGAACACCAGTCCTTCATTTATACAAATAATCCATCTTCTTGTTAACCAATCTGTGTATATCAGAGCAGGGATTGTGAACATTGACGTTCATTTCTGCCCATTACCCTACTGGAATCCACTGACTTTTGGGATAGTTAATCTGTGAGGGCATGTCAGACATATCTCAAACAGAAGAACTGGGTATTGAAATAAACATAAGTTTGTGAGGAGCATAGCTAAAAATGCTTTTGTATTCTAAAAAACATAGAATGCCTGTACATTGTCTACCTATGCAAATAAATAGTCTATTAGTATATTGACTTCATAGTTGTTAAATCATTTGTTAAACAGGGTATTTATCTCTTGTGAGAACAAGGTATTCAAGTTTTTTCACTATGGGATGTGCTGTTATGCCAGAACATTATCCCTGACTGATGCTGAACAGTCCATATGGGTCAGCAGGAATCTAAGTTTGTTTTATCCTTTCAGTTGTGGCAGACTGTTAGTTTCTTTTTCCAAAAGATGCATAATTGTTGTTTCCTTCACCAAATCTTATTTGCTTTACTAAAAAACATTTGTTCCATAAAGTTTGTTGGAACTAACCTTAATAAAGTAATATTTTCCACGTTTATCAGAAATCATCCAAGCTTTATATTTATCATGGTTTCACAAAGACTGAAATAGGAAAGAAAGATTACAGTTATTTTCTCAACATACCTTTTCCTTTACTTGAAAAAGAAATCAAACAGTTTCATTTTGGAATATAATTTTTTCAGCTCTTGCAAATTGTACATGAATTTTCATAAAAGAACTAACCACTATGGTCAGTTACTGCTATGTAGATATGACAGTCAATTAAAAAACAATTGTTCTAAACTGTATTCAAAATCTCTGACACGTTTTAACAAATTAAATGGCAAATATACAAAGTTTCATGTTCTTGGAATGCCAATTATTTCATTTCCTCATTAAAAAAGTATCTTAGACCTGTTTCCTTCTTGACTTTTTCCTCACCCTTGACTTTTCCTTTCTTACACTATGATAACTAAGTTTCTTTAGTGTTGCCTACCAGTCACAGGGGAAGCTCATATAACCAATAATATCAACCCTCAACAAATCGGATTATTTTCACTGGATTATATTAAACTTGTCAGAATATTGTAATTTACAATTTCATAGTATATAAATTATACAAGGCAGAATGTTCAACTGACTTAAGTAATTTACAGTCTCAAAATGGTGTAATAGGCAAACTCTAATGGAAAAAGTAGAAAATTGCAGGATGTCTTGAAAACTGAATCATGGTGTACTTAAGCAATCAAAGTCCGTTATCAAACTATGCTCATGCATGTTATCCTTTCAGGAACTGACTTTGTATTTTAAAAGACAGTAAAGTCTAATAAACCAAAGGACTGTTGTATATCTTGTGAGAGTACTGCTTTTTAGAAACTTAGGAACTATATTACCTAATAGAGAATGAAATTGTAACTTTCTAAGTTATAATTAATTCCAGTTCAAGTCATGAAAAGTCTATGTGAGAAATATAACACTGAGAATACATGGCTGTGTATTTTCATTACCTTTGAACCTCACAGTAGTTTTTGTGAAACTCTGAAGATATTATATAAAGTAATATAAGATAGTACTAGTCACACTAGTCATACTAGTCGCTTCTTGGCCTTTTGGCTAAGATAAGGTGTAGTATCTGTTCTTATCAGTTTAATATCTGATACATCCTTGATTTTATTTTTAATTTTTGAAAGGTGGTTGAGTCACCATCCCTGGATGTGTTTAAGGGTCGTTTAGATGTGGTGTTGAGGGATATGGTTTAGGGGAGAACTTGTAGCGTAGGGTTGACGGTAGGACTTGATGATCCCAAGGGTCTTTTCCCACCTGAATGATTGCATGATAAGATAATACATAAATATAATTGTCCAACAATAGAATACACACCATGCAAATTTAAAACAAATGTGTTTAAAACAAATGTATTAGAATTTTTTTTTTGCCGGTACACATGGCAGATGATGGATATTACCATAAAATGAATTTAATGGAATTTTAGGAAGAAATAATTTTGCCCAATATCATATAAAGCACGTGTGTCTGTGGAGAAGTACATTGCATTCCATTGTGAGAAGACATAATTAAAGTTGTACATTCTCATTGCAAGAGTTAAGCAGCCTGTGAGCAAGGAAATGAAGCTTAACGTGGTCCATTTTCAGGATATGAAAATGTGGATTTTTTTCCCTAAGGACTATTTAAAGGCTCCTTAGCTACAAGCAGGAATTCAAGGAGTTTCATATTGCTAGTAATTCTGTTCCCTTCAGTTATGTGGATGATGGGAACAGCTGAAAGAGGAGACAAAATCTTCTCCCAAATATCCCACCCACTCTTAGACCCCATCTTTAGGGATCAGTCCATAACATAAATGTCCAGGAGTAGAAATTCCTTGCTAATATTTCAATCATCTACAAAAATAGAAATCTTCTGTTAAAAAAACCCCAAACAATAACAACAACAAAAAACCACAACAAAAACAAAACCTAAAAAATCTGTATCTTACTAAAAGTGTGCTCATTCCAAAATAAAGCAGCAACATGAATTATTCAAGGGATAAGCAACCCCAATTACAGATGTAGGATGCAGTTCTCCTATCTGCCATGCAAAATACAAACCAATATGACCTGCCTTCCAACCCAGCCCACAAATGTGTTGCCTTAAGAACCTTAAACTCTGAGCTGAAAAAAATGCATTTTAGAAGTCCAGAATTTCTGATAATTTCCTGTTGCTAATTCAGATATCTCCTGATGTGTTACTTGTTGTGAATTCCATTCTGAAGAGTTATTCCCATATGCTTTGTAGAAAACATATGTGCCTAAATCAAGACTAAATTCCACACAGGATCCAGGCCTTAGAAGTTTTACGCTAAAATTCCAAACTCATAACTCAGTGCTCAAGCTTCTAGATATATTTATGCTTTTCTTCCTGAATAAAATTGGCTACAGGACTTGGTATTAAGAGCAAATAATCTCCCTGATGTCACAGAACAATGCAAATTAGGAGGTGCACAAGAGATTCTCTAGACGTCAACATTGAAACCCTGTTACGCCCAGGAGTTGTGATTACTGTGTGTTTCCTCAAAAAGCAACACTTTAGCAGCATGCCAGCCAAGGGTTCCCCTGTGGCTTGTAAAGCAGGGGTTTATGTCACTGTGTATCCCATGGAGGATTATTGTACTGTGTCTCTGTCAGTCTCTGACTTGATGGAGATTGTCTTGATAAGTGTTGCTATAGATTCCTCAAGTCAGAAAGCATTCATGAGTGTATGAGTTTCTAAAGAGGATAAAGTGTAACAAGAGGAGGTTTTGGTAAAAAATTGTAGTATTGAATAAGTAGGATAACTGGAACACTGCGTTCATTGCAAAGAGCCCCAAAATTACATTTGTAATGTAGATCAACAACTTTTCCATTGTCTATAAAATTGCCGCTTGTGACTTGGGTCAAAAGATGAGGAGGCACTGGAAAACACTGGACAACACAATATTGAAATAAGTCTTGGCATCACCTGAAAGCCTTGAAAGAAACTGAAGATAGTACAAATGCAATTCCACATAACATTTTGATACGCACTGTACTGTAAAATGAGAGATCCTTTCGAAAAATACCTAATCATGTTTTTTATAAGAAGGATATATGTCCAAGAATGCTTAGAAATATCCTTTTTAATTGAAAACAATTATTCCCCCAAAGTATGCCTAGTTGCTTCAGTATGGTAACAAAGCTTTCATGTTAACTAGTTAGAGTCCAAAAAGTGCTCAAGAAAAACTCGAGCTAATGAAGAATGTATGAGGAAAGAGAGGGACGTTTTTCATATGAAAAACTGACAAAGTAAATTGTTTACTAACCATGGACTAGGTATACCCCAGAAAACTTAGGAAAAGATAATTTTGTTTCTGACAGTGGATTATGTAAGAGTCCCCTTACATT
This sequence comes from Coracias cyanogaster, assembly GCA_033124195.1. Lineage (NCBI taxonomy): Eukaryota > Metazoa > Chordata > Aves > Coraciiformes > Coraciidae > Coracias > Coracias cyanogaster. The sequence goes on along the minus strand of JAVSBS010014852.1, from coordinate 17,170 downwards.
ATTAGAGCAATAAAATTTTAGATTTTCTCAGCTGGAATCTTTCAACATCAACTTCAGAAGCCTAGCCCACCTACACACTCTCCTCAGCAAGATTAGAGTCAAAATCTAAGGTCAAATCCTTATGGAGGCAATAGTCATTTAGAAAAGAAGTTCTTGTTTCAGAAATATCAATAGTAAAATGCTGAATAACAGGGTGAAGACAGGGCAAAACCAATTTCTTTGCATTGGACCCGACAGATTTATTAGAACTTTTTTTTTCTTTAGAAGATTTGTATTGGTACTGGAATCACAACTCCAACAGGTTTCTCCATGAAGAATGAGAAGGAACTGGGGAGAGACACAGTGAGAACCTTTACATTCTCAAGTGGAGGAAGTGGCTTATCTCAATATGTGCTTTTAAATTCTCAATGTCAAAATTCCAACAGGATATTCCAATTCCTGTTAACGCTTATAAAAGTTAATGCTGGTATTAATTAATTTCATTATCTAAAAGATGGAAGCCAGGTTTAAAGGCTAGCCAACCTAGCTGAGCCATTAATTCTGGTTCTAATTTACTGTTCCACTTAATCCACTTAAAAATTAAAACTGTATGCATTATAGCTTTCCATTGCAACCTCTAATTATGCAAGTTATCTATTCCTAATTTCAGATATGTGTAACATAACAAAATTGTTGGGATTAATATCTCTGAAATAAAAGTTTCAGCAACTCCCTAAAAGCTAAAGCTGTCCAGTACTACTTTTTGCTTTTCCTGGATGGCTAATGGGCTAAATTTTGCTTTGAATGTCCAAACCACTTTTTGAGATCTCTTTTAATTCTTCCTGAAATTACTTGTTGTGTCAAGTGCAATCATACTGAATGGCAAAAGAGCTCTTTAACTGCCTTGAAAAAGATGATCCTGTAGCCTTATGTTTTTAGAGGGTGAGTTTTCCTCTAGCTAGAATGGGAAAGAGGGAAAAGGTTATACGTCATGATACACACTGCAGCAGATGAGATCAGCTTGAAGAGGCAATACAAGTGGTCTTGCCAGCAGAGAGAAGAGATCTATTTGCTGTTTGAATTGCCATATTGTGGAAGCTGAGCATGGGTTTATTAAGTGTATGTTTAAATAGCACGGTATTGCATACTTCTGATGCTTGTAGAACTTAGCTACTAGCTTTCTCAGTATGGATTTTGAATTTACAGTGCACGAGTGCTAATCATTATGGCCACTTAGCAACATGTGAAATTTGAACACTTTTTCCCCTGCACCATCTACATGTGCACAGCGACTGCTCCTGTCTGAAGTGCTTAGCTCTGCAAAGAATAACATTTCCAATATTGCCTTTCACAAAGGTGTCATTGATGCCTCAAAATGACCAGATAAGTATTTTGGATATTCCAAGGGATTTTTTGAGAAGATTCAAGCTATGGCATATTTAGGCTAGCATTAGGAGAAAAGCATTAGGGACAATTTCAAGTCCAAAGTGCAAAGTAGGCTGCTCTAAGGGTCCTGAGAGCACCTACCCTCTGGGGGCAGGTTGGGGGAGATGCTGAGCTCAAAGCCAGTGCAGCCAAGGGTGGTCCTCATTCTGCTGCTGGCCATGGGGGGAAGGTCCCCAACAGAGCTATGCTGCAAGGAGGCTAGTGTCAGGGCTGAACCCTGCCTGTGGGAGCTACTTTTGGGTGAGGCTCTCATGCTTGGTCCATGCCTGAGCTGCAGCCCCACCACATTGCAGTCATACCCAGCCTGGCCATGGGCCTGCTGAGCCCAGTGCTGACCCCAACCCACAGTCCCCAGGGAGGTGCCTGATGCCCATGGTTGGGGCTGCCCCCAGCTGCACCCCAACCTGCTGTACTCCCCATCAAGTGAGGTTGTGTCCTGCTGCCCTGGGGGCCCCTTGCTGCTCCCAGCATCCCAAACCCAAGTAGCCACCAGAGGGAGGACGGCAATTATGTTCAACTGAGACTCAAACATGTCCATCATGGTGAGGCAGGTCTGAAGTCAAGCTGAGAACACCAGCCAGTCATTCAGGGTCAGGATCAGGCCCAGTGTCAGTGAACAGGTCAGGCACAGTCCAATGGCATGGGCAGATCAATGATGACACCGCAGGTTTGGGTTAAGTTGTGAAGGCAATCTGCCAGTCAGGGTCCCCCGGCCTCACACAGGCTGCAGTGTGCTGGGAGCTGTAGCTTGCTTGGAGGCTGAGGGTTAGAGGCTCAGCTTAAAACAGCTCCCATGGGCAAAGGGCTGGCCCTGGCTGAGGCATCTCTGCAGTGCTGTCATGAGGACTTCCCCCATGGCTACTAGCAGAAATGTGAGGACGCATCAACTTTCCTCTCTCTTCATTGAGCCTGAGCCCCAGCAGCCAAGTCTTCAGGAGAACAGATGCTCTTGGAGCATTACCACTGCCAGTGCTCACTCCTCTGCCTATTTTGGTAGCCACTTATCTATCAAAATCTTGCTGAAATGGAAGGACGGTTGTTTGCAGTTTTGTGTCCAGCTTAGAGAGTGACTTCCGTGACTGCATATAGATTGGAGGTTTCAGTCAGCCTATTGCAGAAATAGAAATAACTGCCATAGATATTGTGGTAGCTGAACTGGCACTGTGTCTTGCTAGAGAAAAGCACAGTGGAGCATCCTTCCCTCCTTCATATACCTAGGAGCTTTTCCAATCCCATTGTTCTCTCACAGATTTTACAGCTTGCAGTGGACCATGGAGAAACCAATATAATTATTCTTAGCAGCATCACACTTGTAGGTAGTGTCAGCTGGCCTTATGCCATATAAAGGCTCATTTAACCAATTCCTGTAGGACACTGAGGATATAATGGAACTTCCTTGGGGCACTATGATCTTCAAAGCACATATTATGAAAGCAGACAATAATCACAAATACCAATAAGAGAGTTAGATACATTCATGCTGTGGGGAGAGGTTGGGACATGCTGAAATTCTTAAAATGGGGATGAGGTTTGATATTCGTATTACCACTTGTGATTGCTTAGTACCAGAAATTCAATGAATGATCACCTTATAATTATAACGAGTCATTTTGTCCTTCTGTGGGACTCTAGATAGGTAGGTGTACCTCAGTGATGCCATTACTGAAATCACATCTTGCTCTCTGAGACAATGCATACTCACTGGTGCATGAGCTTAGAAATGTGTGACTCAAGCCCATGATGCCTTCCTACAGCCATATGGGAATTCCATAGTAAGTGCTTATATTACTTGCCTAGAACCATCAAAACCTGCCATTTCTGGCCTGACTTCTAGCAACTTGAATACTGGTGAGCTGTTAAAAATGATGGTATGTGGATGAGTAGGTGACTGAAGGCTAGAGGGGTAAAGGGTAATGGGCGTTAGCCAGAACAAGGTGTTACAGCTCTGCTTTCTGCTTCCTCCCTTGTTCATTTCCAAACTCTCCAGCATTGTTCTCATAGCCTACACTGATAAAGTAGTATCAGTATGGATGTCAAAGACATGTGGACATTGAAGGATATTGGGATATGATGACTTGGCATGGTGCTACTTTCAGCAGGGCAAACCAGGCTGAACAGATAATGTGGTTTGTGGTACATGACAGTCTGTGTGCATGAGGCAGGGGTATGCCTTGTTGTACACAAACCAAAACTCCAGGCTGAGCCACCTTCACCGGTGCAACCCTTAAAAGTGACCTCAAAAAAAGTGATAGAGAAGGTGTTTGAGATTGGAAATCAAAGCATTCTGCTGAATTTTGGAAAATAATACCTTCCCAGGACAATATTTTTATCCTGTGTCGTTATACAATCAGGCATGAAAAACATAAGCTGGAGTATATATTAATGTGAACTCAAAGTTCTAAAACACTGTAGCATTATTCAAATAAATTCTCATTTCAAGATGTACAATAAATACTTAATTAAAAAAAAGTTTATCTTCAATAGGAACCATTTTTAATACATTATTTTTAACATACAGTCTGCATTTAGTCAAGATATGAGTTTGTATTGGTAATATTCATTCTTCCTTACCTGGTCACTCTCAAATAGTTGGTTTCATACCCTTTTTTTGATTCTTACATTAAAAAACTGAAACTGTAATAAAAGTGGAAATATTATATGATATGGATGGTTTCTATAACCTTTCAGGAGAGACATGTATTTACCCTGCCTTGTAATTTTGAAAAAATAATCTGAATTTGTCAGAGCGTAAATCTGTCATTTAATCCTCTTTTAGAAAGTCCAGGTATTAGTAGCTAGAATAAAATAATACAGAGAAAAATGCATAATAACCACCAGAGAGAGTGTAGTAATTTAGTGTATATGAGTAGCTGTTGCACACAGAAAAAGTTAACTTCTCTTTCCAGGCTAAGCGTATGTTACATGCTCAGGAAGCACATGAGATGTGAGTAAAAGGTGAGTGATGACTTTTCATGGACCAAAGGCCAGAATAAAATACTTGAGTGTTCAGTAGCCAATAAATATATATTATTGTATTCAGATTAGGGCACAATGATACAGTCACAGAATCACAGAATCACAGAATCACAGAATGTTAGGGGTTGGAAGGGACCTCAAAGATCATCTAGTCCAGCCCCCCTGCCAAAGCAGGATCATCTACTCCAATGACGTTATATTTGTTAAGAATTTTTTTTTTTTTGTGCACTATGACTACATTCCTCTCTCCTTTAACCAGTTTTAGAGATTCTTATTTGCAGATGCTCAAGATTTTCCTGTACTTGCACTAGTAAGATAAATTATAAATTAAACATAATTACTTCTCTAAAAGTAACTGCCCTGCTAGGAACATGGTAGCAATTTTTACTTCTTATTTTAAAGAAATAAATGTCTTCTTTAAAGTTTGTTTTTATTATCTCTGGATTAATGTAATCATCCTTTTCTGCTACATATCACTAGAGTACAGAACTTGCCATGGTGTATGCTTCTTCCATTTTAACATATGTAATGGGAAACTTCTTCTGGGAAAGCTTTTCTTACACTGTTGATTTAATAAAAATGTTCTGGATTAAGTTTGACAGGATTTTTCTTTTCATTGTTTTTCTTTCCATGCATTATGGTAAGGTCACTAATCTACTTAGTTTAATGCTCTACTGTAAAATTTGCAATTCTCCTTATAAAAGGATCTGTCATTAGGCATTTTTTGAGCAAAAAATAATTTAAACAAAACTGTAGTAAAAAGTATGAAACTGAGATAATTACATAAAACTAAACTTTTAATCAAACTATCAATATTTTTCTGAGTCCTTTTATTCCATTTTAACAAGCATATGTTACAATTTTATTCATTCTTCTTAATTTTTGTAGACTGATTCTATTATTTTCTCTACTGTAATATTTTACTCTCCCACTAACAAAAAAAATTTCTCAAGTTCTTACCATTTGATTCTGTCTGAAAATAAGAACATGTTCTTTAAAGGCATTAGATAAGATGCATTTTTGTGCAATATAACACTACTTTCAAATTTGAATTGGAAAGTTTTAAACATGTTTCTTTTTCTGCAAAAAAAATGTTTTTGCATCAACTAGAAAGGTAAGAGATGAGTATACTTTCTGCTTTGAATTAGACCTAGCCATTTCAGTAGTGTAAAATTGTTATTGTCTTAAATACCTCAACTTATTCATGTCTGGAATTTCAGAACACTATTTCAAAGTTTCTAAAAGTGCACTTTTATAAAATCTAAAATTATAGTCAAACATTGATTGACTCTATCCCTTCAATGATCAGAGTAAACAGTCACAAGAAGCGTGTTTCTCATTAATTTAAATTGTTTCCCACTTCATTTTCTATGTGATAATAGAAATTGGGGCATTGTCTGGAATAAATACAAAGCCGACTGTCAATTCATTTTAACAACAGCAGGCCATTATACAAATACTTTTTTTGGTGATAGTTTGGCTACATACTTCACTGTCAATTTATTTCTTACAGCATTACAATGTTTCTCTTCTTCAACTAATATTGCATATTTTACTACCTGAAACAGCTGTGTAGAAAAACTTGAAAGGACAGAAATGTCTTTTTACTGCAGTTCAAGCGTTCATTTTATAAACACAGGGTGGAAAATCCCATTTTAGCAGCTTACTCATGTGTGTGGTACCGCTACATCACTCTAAAGACCTCTTCTCAAAATTCATTTGAAAATTCTTCAATCCTTTCACCTCATGGAATATTCATTGTCTATATATATGAGGTTTTTCTGTGAACTATGCATACTGTTTTACATTGCCTTGCTTGCACAGGAACAAATGAACTGTTTGAATTGCGCAAATTGAATTTTAATTAGGGGGAGTGAGAATAACTTTAGAGGTACTTAAACAGTATTCAGAAGTCAAAACAAAGTCTATTTTTAGCTGTGTGATTTAGACAACTTTAAAGATATGCTCCTGATGTTGTATTTTAGGATGTCAATATTATGAAAAAATCAGGATACTGTCAAGATGGAAAGGTAGAGTTCTTTTTAGTTGTGATTTAAAAATGTATCTATAACTACTTCTTATTCATATTTCCATTTTTGTTAATAATTTATCCACAATTCTTTCTAAAGCTCATGTAAGTTACTCTTGGCTGTACAAGTCCCTCTAGTGGCATCTTGTATGTAACAAGTAATCATAAAAGCTTAGTTCTGTTTCTCATTCTTTATCCATATACTACTTAAAATCTGTTAATCGAACAAGTAGAACATCATTCAGTTTTAAAGCTCATTTGATAGTCCTTGTAACAGTTCAATTTGTGTTCATGTTATTCATACTATGCATCCCTAAGATTAATTTCTTTTCCCAAAAAATGAGCATTTTTGATATCACAGACCTTTCAGTCTTAGAAAACGGAATTTGGAGTAAGATGTGCTAGCTTGACTGTTAGTTCTGAAATATTAAGAAGTTAAGGATTCTGCATTCTCACCCTTTTCTGGCTTCTGACTATAAAATAATTTAAAGAGGTTTTGTATTCTGCATTTTGAAAATACTCCTCCTTGTTCAAATTAGTTAGAAGTGACAGAGTTTAAAGAGCGGTGCCAGTGACACTATTTTATTTCACCTTTTTCATCTCCCTAAGAACACCATTTAGCTTACTGCTTCTTAGGGCAAAAAGCATTAACGTCTGCCTACTGTTTATTTTCAATATAGCATCAAGCAAACATTTCAGAATTACCAGCAATCACCTTGAAAAAATGTTTTGGAAATTTAGGCTCAGATTAAGAGCATCTGTACCAAAAATATTTCAAATGCTTGCCTGAGTTGTTGTGATGGACAGGTTACGCCATAATCAGAAGTACAAATAGATTTGCTCTCTTCTAAAACCTCTTTTTTTTTTTCTTAGAAGCAGCTACATTTTTAAATCAACTTGTCTAGTTGTATATTTATTTAATCACCATTTATTGCATTTTATATCCCATGATTTTATACATTTTTCAGGTTCTGGAAATAAATAAAGATCACAGATCGAATTGTTACGTTACTGTATAATGCTATATAATGTGGTAATATTTAAGTTACTAATTCAGTTGCTAGGTTCCCAGATAAACCACCTACCTTTTATTATGGTAGTGTTCTCCTACTACATCAGTAGTTCATTACTCTGACAAATATATTTAGTTATGTGTATTTACAGAAATGTCTTGTTCTTCACAAAAATGATGGTGATATTCAGATAAACTCTTTGGAAGATTTTTTAGAGGATATAATTTACACTCATTCTTATATTATCTAATAATTACTGACAAAGCCATCAAAGTATTTAAGGTGATCCAAGTGAACAGATTTCAGGAACCACAGTGGAGCCTTTTCTGGTTTATATGAGGCAAAAAATTTATTTTTAAACCATCTTCTAAAGATTAAAAGCATAGTCTTACTGAAAAACTGCCAGTTACTACTAATTTCAGTGGACAGGATGGTCCAAGTAGAAGTCTTGCTGTGTGCTGTGGATTGGAGATAAAATGTATGGAATAAAATGTCGACAACGCTTGTTCCTCAAAGCCTTTAAATAAAATTGTTCATTTACCCTAGTCCCTCTAAGCCTGCATGGGATCTCTTTAAACAACCAATGCACATAGGTGGTTTTTCTTATATAACTTACACAGCACCATAGTAAATTATACTGTGAATCGAACCCTGATGAATAGAAGCAACCATGCATCTAGAAAGTAGGTGTTAAAATCTTGTTCCACATTATTAGAAAACACTGCAAGGATTAGTAAGAGGCAGGCAGCTGAAGCTGTGGTAGCAAAGGATTTTAGCTAGCTAAGTCAGGCAGAAGTTCTTAAAAAATAATGAAACATAGCAAATATAAAGCAACAGACACATGTGTAGAGACAATCACTGTAAGCAGAGAAGTTTCAAAGTTCAAAGTAATCCCTCCAAGGGGTTACTGACAGAAAGGTAAGTCATACACACACCTTGGATTTTCTTTTTTACTATTATTACTTGACCTTTTGCTAGAAGACATTTAAACCCTTTCCCATAGAGTTTTGACAAGCTATGCGTTTTCTTAATTGATTTCTTCTTAGACCCATGACTTTAAAAAAACACCCACTTTAGTAATTCTGCTTTTTTTCCCCCCCTCTACAGGGACATATTATGGGATAAATCTCACTTCATTACTTCATTTGTTCCAGATGTAACAGCAGTGTAATAGTTTCTTTTTGTTATTTCTGCTTTAGTTCAGCCCAACCTGTCACACCTGCCTGAGGAGATCTAAACAATAATATATTACAAAGGGAAGTGGCATCTCGTTTTTATTCAAGCTTTAAGTAAGCTTCCTGTTACAAAGACTCCTTTTATACCTGTCCTTTTAAAAAAGCAAAACTGCAATCTGACAAACCACATTGTACCGTGGACTAGTTGCTAAGTATGGGTCAAATCAGAAAACGTGTAGCAATTTCTTTCTCATTTACCAAAGTTTTAGTTAAAATCATAGTGGCTTTGGCCTTGCAAAACTTAGGAAGGTCTTTCATTCCTTACTTTCCATCTGTAATGTGTGCCATGTTTCCTCAACATTGTGCCTGATCAAGCACAGGAAATACTTCCAAAGCCTTTATGCTTCTGGAAGAAAAGTGGGTTTCCGTTAGAACGGAGGATTATAGGAAGACAGGCGGGGAGAGGGTTATTCACAGTCAGGGCAGAGGCATGAGGTTGTTTTTAAACTTTGAGACCTTTGATCACTACCTGTTTTACCCGTTACTGACAACTCCCACCGACGTGATCCGTTCAGCTACCTGTGATTAACATTGACTTCGGTGACTCTGGTGTCATGGCAAAAGGCTGTGGCAAAGGCCAGGGCAGAATTGAGTTTGTTTTCCTGAAGGCTACAATTCTAACTTGCACAAGGGATGTTTTTATTACCTTGCTGCCTCACTTGATTTTACAGTCCTGAACACTACCAATCCTGTGCATCGAACGAAGCAGGGATCAGGCACTAAAATACATTTTATACCAACAAAATTTAAAATCTGCAGTACTTACTCATAAGACAGAAGTCTCAAATCTACTTTTAACAACTGAGACCTTGTTTCAATTGAAATTAATTTTTAAAATATAAATGGAACTTGCAAGGTTTTATAAATAAGGCTTGTTGGCACACAACAATATTCTTTAACGATTCTCGTAATTCTTCATCATGAGCAGCATTTTGGCCCTTACCCTGCTACCCTAACTTCATTTCGTAAGATTATTAAGCCATTTTTTCTAAGGGAGAAAGAATAGGGCAGAAGATAAATTTCATAGATCTTGTAGGCATTTTCAGGGTGCCATGGCTGTCCGCACAAAGGATTAAGCCTAAGAACCTGCCTTGTAGTCCAGTCTAGCTCAGTCTCACTTCATGTGCTTTATTTCTAGACAGGTACAGGGAACCTTCAATCAGGCTAAGTTTGAAGGGGAGAGATCTCTGGGAATACAGCTGTATCCCACAGATATTGGAAAGGGTCTGCTGATCACAATGTCACAGTCCTGCACTCAGTAATGCAAACACATAATTTATAAAAATGGTGAGAATGTAGAAAGCTGGGAAATTCACCTATTAAAATCATGGATTTAATATATAGTAGTTAATATTAGTGTGTATATTGTAGTTAATATTAGTGTGCAATTTGTTATCAATTTTATCACATTTAAAAGAGTAAATAATCTCTAAATGTTAATTTGCCAAATGCATAGTTAGAAAATGCAGACTACACGATACCCTTACAAAACCAGATAATTTCTTATGATCATTAAAATCAAGAGCAACCATTCAACTAGTGTTAGGTTGCATATTTAGAAAATTTAGAATATGTGCTAAAATATGTATATGCATACATGATTTTATACACACATACATAAATATGTTACAGTAGGTCTGAAGGCATAGTCCCATGTCTCATTACAGTTATGTGCAAAATTCCCTTGGACATCCAAACGCATTCCTCAAATGTCTAATGAATGAGTTGTCATTGCTGGTGGAAAGCAACAGGATGTGCAAGTAAAACTGTAATTTCAGGGCTTCTGACACTAATAAACATTAATTGTGTCTAAAGCTGTTAGGCATTTTGTGGATATTTTAAGTAAATAACCTTGATGACACACTGGTATTTTGCAAAGTTCAATGAACAGGTTGTGACTGCATTCCAAGATGTATTTCTCGTGTTTTAAGGACAAAGTAAAGGTTGCCTGAGGGGTCCACATTTACTGAAGTCATTCTGAATGGCTACTTCCTATATGTTACTTTGAGTGTATGCCAAGGACAGAGGTTTTCAGACTTAAAATAGTTTGTTTGATGTTAACACTTTTTCAAAATCAGTTACAGTTAAAATATTTTGTCTGGAATTTAAAACTAAGTGTATGCACCAGATTAGTTTTGTGGTGGGATGAAGGACCATTGCATATACCTGTAAACATTTTAACTCATCAGTTCTGGGAAGAGTTCAGATTGTATCAGCTATGCTGACATAATTACCACCCATGTCTCACATATGATACAGTAACTACATCCTATTGCTAGCTTTCCATGGGGACAATTGCTTCTCTTAGAGGAGAATAGCTCAACTTGATGCACAGAAATGTATATATCACATCGCACCAGTTACTAAGATAATGCAAGCATGTACAGGAGTTACTGTTCAAATTGAACATTAATCTGTGGTAATGATAAACACGTCTGCTCTGGTGCCTGAAGCAATTTCTGCATTAAGCTGCAGTTGGATAAGGGCAAAAAGATATGTCTTTATAATAAGTCTGGTTGTTTGCCTTTATTGTTATTTGTTCTGAGCCAAGCTCGGTGTTTTCTCATTTTAATCTACAAGGCAGCAGTACCAAAAGGGAAAAATTATCAGGAAGATTCAAATCTTTAAGTAGATACAGTATTAGTTCAAGTAAAATAGTATAAAGCCACAGGGTTTGATTTCAGAAGCAATACATATTAAAACATGTGAAAATTTTTCCATTTTTCTAAAGTATTGTAAAACTCAGGCAGAGTATTCAGATACAGACAGCTCCCATTTGTCCACAGCTAACACTATTCGAAAGCAAAACTCCAGTTTTATCACAACCTACGATATGAATTAATCTTTATGACCTCATTTTTAGTTTTGCAGTTTTTATGAGTCTGGTGTGAAATTTACATTCTTGCCAAAATTTGGACCCCCCAAAGGGTCCAAATTTAAATTTAAGTATCTTTTAAAGCTGTAAATACGGCTTTTTTTAAGTTTTAGCAGTAATACTTCAATGGCAATTTGAAATATAGGTAATCAAAACTGAGCATATAGTCTTGTTAATGTGACCCGGAATGTTTTTTAGCATTGGCATTACCATTATACATTCAGTTATGGTTGTATTTGTTATTACTTCTAATTACTAAAGAAATGTCTCACTATGCTCATTAACTGCTTCCAAATATTCTTAAAAAAGAACCTAAGAAGCTTTATGCACTGTTAAGAGTGCAATCTAAGTCTTTTAACTTGCAGGAGATAAAGAGTTTAGACACAGCCTAGAAGTGTGCCCTCACCTCATTGCTCTCAGTTATGTCACAGGAACTACTTGGGTAGTGGAAATAGAATATGGCTTACTCTCCAGTAACTATAGTTTTTTTCAAAAGCATTTCATTCATGAATAAAATGACTTTATCATTTTGAGATCCAGCTCGATTTGCAATTAATTCAGCTGGAATTATTTAATTCACTGAGGTGGAGAAAGCCCTTATAGAAAAGCTTACCTGTCTTGGACTCCCAAGTTTGATTAGTACATAATTCTGCTCTCTAGCACCTTAATTCAGATGCTCTACTGAACCACAGTCATACCCATAACTCTGACAATACCTCTGCCAACACTGTGAGGAAAATTTTGGCTCTTTCACTGCCAGTGAGGCCACAAAATTTATTCTTGTGGTCTAGATGTTTCATTCCTCTCCTTCAGGATCTGTGATTTAACTCATTCTGCTGCCTTCATCCGGAATCCCTTTTGTTCTGCTGCAGCAAGATTCCACTCACTGAATCTCAATATTCGAAGTATTCACTGCCAACCAATTTGTTATTCTGGAAAGATTTCCAGGACAATTCTACTACTATTACACCTTCCTGCAAAACATAAACTTCTTAGAATGCATATTTTGCTTTGCCTATTAATCCAAATAATTAGATTTATTTCAAGAAACTGCAAGCGAAAAAACATGGTAACTGATTAACCTGTATCACCCCTTTAAAATGTGGATATTTTGTTTATTTTATAAATTAATATGGAAATGCAAATGGAAATACTGGAAATAAAGAAAAAGTGGTTGTATAGGCTCTTCTGTAACCATCATGTGTAAACTTTGAAAGATGTGTAACATTTTATGATCTTGTACATCGTATAATCTTATAATCGTGATTCAGTAGTTTTAGTGTAAAAATAATTTGAGGCAATTCAAAGCTTGTGCATGTAACACGATGGGGGTGAAACTACTATACTGCACATTTTGTCGGTAATTTCCCTAAAACATTGTTCGGTATAATTGCTTCATTGTCACTTAATTAAATTGCACCCTCTTATATGGTGCAGAGCAGTGAAATTAGTGTGCTCAGAATAGGTCCGTACTATATACAAGCCAACTGAAAAGAAAAATGCGATCTAGTAACATAACTTACATAATTAACAGGCAAGACTTGGCAAATGACTTTCCTGGATTCTGTGTGTGTAGGAATTGTTGCCTATAACAAAATATTCTGCAGCACAGTAAATTAATGACTGAAGCATTTATATTAGTTCTGTAATTCAAATAATATTTTTGATGTCAGAATTCAAATACCTATTCAGCCTAATTTTAGTACTCTTGTCTTTCTAGCAGACTTTTTAAAATAAACCGTTTTCTTTTTGACTATCATTCTTTTTTCTTTTATTATCTTTCCCTATATCAATAATAGAGAAAGTAATGAGCTTGAGACCTTATTAACCTTCTCATTTTTTCCCTTGATGTGTCTGTGGGTGTGGGCTTTTGAACACACAAAACTGTCAAAATCTGCAAATACTTAAGAAACTTCATGTGAATTGCTGCACATACCATAAGCATATTTGGGGGCTACTGTAAGAAGAGGGGAAAGTAACAGTAGTGATCTAGTGTCAGCCTGTTGCTAAATATGCTAAAAATTACAGATATTAGAAAACTAAAAGGCCCACTCATTCGAACCAAAATAAATGTGTATAAGTTTACAAAAACAAGAATATAATGTATAACAAAATGGAATTTGCTTTCAATTTTATGAGGAAGTGTAATTTTTAACCCTGAATAAGAGAGATACTATTAAAAGGTTTATTTCTGGATAGACTGCCAGAGTGGCAATGTATTCTATTCACTAAAAAAGCTACTGGCTGGAACTTCAAGGGATCAATATTAGATTAGATAATTAATATATTTTCTTCAATTAGATAATTAGTATTTTTTCCTAGTGTACATGTTACAGTTAAGGTCAGTATGTGTTACTCTTCTGAAAATTCCTAATGCAGGTGCCTTGCTCCAAATATTACAGTAATTTTAACATTGGTGAATCCTGTTGAGGGCTGCATGAAAAACGTGTTTTAAGTTTATTATAAGTATGCTTTTTGTCAGTGTCTTAATTAAAATGTTTACTTTGATCACACAAACCCACATACAGTTGTGAATGATGGTTCAAAGGACTGACACACAAGACAACACTGTATTATGGGGAATTTTAATAGAAAAGGAATGGCTCTTCTTTTTTTTTTACAGAAGCCTCATTTTTATGATAATTAACACAGTGGCAGTACATTAAAGACAAATTATGTATAGATAACTGCCCAAAGAAGAAAGGACAGCATATTAGATGTAATTCTATGTTGATGTTGTATTTCCTCTCTTGTTCATTTGTTTGTTTTTAACAGAAACATAATGCTTCTGTTTAAGAAAATAACAATATAAATAGAATAGGTATTTTTCTGTTCCCAGAACAGACCAAATTCTGGTTCAAGAATGGAAATATATGGATTTCCTTGCTTCTACAAAAACATACTCTCTAGAAATCTGAGGATGAAGATACTCAAACTGTGGCTTGTCTTCTTTCTCCTACTTGGTACAATTATCCCTTACAAAATCTATGGCTGCACTGTTTACAATAGTAAGTGGCTTGAAATTTTTTTTAAAAAAGGGGTATACAAATGGGACTGTACCTTTTTATATTTAATATTTTTACTGTCCTCTGTTACGTTTAGCATGTTCGCCTACATCTGAATGATTAAAGCATGATGGTTAAGGTTTAATTTTGCAATTCATGGTAATACATGAGGTTATAAATATTTAAACTGTATGTAGATCAATGAGTGCTGTTTTTTCAAAGCTGTTCCCCTGGAAATTCCACAGTCAGTTAAAAGTTGGTGAAGGGACACTTTAGAGAAAATGCCATCCCTTTTAGCTGTTCTGCCACCTAACAGCTTCCTGTGGCTTGTGGAGTTCAAGGCTACCACGAGGCAAAGCTGTGCTTTGCATGTGAGAGGAAACATAAAGAGGTTTTGTCTGTGCTCCTGTCACATCTTTCACTGCCTCCTTTCTGTATTCAGCTATAGTCTGACATGACATGTAAAAGTAAAAGGAAGAGGTAAGCCAGACCTTCTAAGCTCCTTGAAGAAGTCTAACATGGCTTCATTAATGGCAAGTAAGGATGCATCATATGCAGCATTTCCACCTGATGTGTATGCAGGTGTACAGGGAGATGCACAAGTGCACACAAGAATATGGAGAGTGCAGGGACACATATAAACAGATTTATACATATATATATATGCATGACTTACTAGGGCTGCCTGAGGAAAGCCTATTATGAAAAGCCCAAATCTGGATCAGGCAGCGGCAGATGTGAGGGAAAGAATCTCATTTTACTTTTGCTATGCGAATTGGCCTTTTGCAGTAACGCATGAAAAGTCCTTTCCAGAGGCTGCAGACAAGCAGTGGTACCAATTGTGTGCGGGGGCCCAAATGACTCATCTTCATTTGCGGGATCTTTATATATGATGTCCTGCACTACTTTTTTCCTGGCAGTCTGGTTGGGAAGCATCTTACTACTGAACCAAGAATCAGAGCAGAGGGAAAATCTGAATCCTCACTCATGACCCCAAAAAGCTAATCTTGTAATGTCAGCGCTACTTTCCTTTTGACCATGTTCATTCTAAACTGTTAATTCTAATTGTGACACATAGAACTATAGAATAGTTTGTGCTGGAAGGGACCTGCCAAGGTCATCTAGTCCAACCCCAAATACTAAAAACGGAACTTTCTTCTTTTACTTCCCCATGGAACTAAGGCAAAATACTAACGGCTGTGTCACTATACATATTTCCTGAAGCTTTTCCTGTTATCTTTTTGAATAGAGGTTCATTGCCTTATAGGATGTTGTTAATACAGCTAAATATGGTAAATACTCCATTATTGTAGGCCAGCTGGAATCAGAAGAAAAATCCCTCTAAAAACCTTCAAATATATATTTCTCTGCCCGCTATGCTCATTGAACTCCTTTGAAAATAATTCTTAAATAAATAATTTCCAAAATATTATTTATTCTTGCATTACAAAGTAATTGTTTCCATATATAGCATCTCTGAACATCTACTTGAGCAACTCAGCAGGACCTTGGATATTCTCCAGTGCAGGATCTTGTAGGTGCATTACCCATCGACTTCAATGGGATTTATGGCAACTAGGAAGCCTTGGGAATCAGCTTTTATTCTCCTACCTGTGGATTTAGACCCCTGATTTTGGGGAATGCATATTTAGGAATATGGACATTGGTATCTTTCCGTGGGTTTTGGGTTTTTTTTTCCTGTCTTTATACAAACCCAGAAACTGAAACGCTCGATGGATTTTAAAAAAAAAAAAAAATAAAACCCCCAAACAACCGAAGGATTAAGAAAACCACAACCAAACAACAGAAAAAAGCCCCGTGTCGGGGCTGTGCTGCAAGATCTTCAACTCTGCCGCTCCACACGGAGGGTTTAGGCGCGGAGGCCCGGGCAGGAGAGCCGGGAGCCGCGGATCTCCCCGGGACACGCAGCCTCACCCGCCCGCCCCAGCCGGCTTCCCCAGCCCTGCACAAGCTGCCTGAGAAATCATCATAATAAAAAAAAATTAAAAATCAACCCAAACTGGAGGAAATGTCCCGGGGACGCCCAAGCGCGGCGGGCTGACGCTTGCCGGTCTCCCGTACCCACCCCCCGCTGCAACTTTGGGAAGCCTGGGCCGCGTTTGGCGGGGGGCAGAGGCGCGGCGGGCGGGCCCGCCCAGCGCCCGCCCGGCTTCCGCGGCGCTACCTGCGGGCGGAGGCCGCGGCCCGGGCGCTGCCCCCTCCCCGCCTTCCAGCGGCAGGAGCGGCGGAGCGCCGCCGCCGCGGCCCTTCCCGAGCGGCGCGGGCTTTCCTCCCCCCTTTGCCTTGTCGACTAACCCCCTCTAGCGCTGAACCGCCCGCATCCGACCTGCGGGCTGCCGGCGGCGGCGAGGCGAGGGCGCGCTTCTCCGCGCCGGCCGCACGCACGCCCCGCACCGCGCTCCCCGAGGGGAGGGCGGCTCTGAGGAGGGGCCGCCGCTCCCGCCGGCGCTGCCTCCCTCCCTCCGCCCCGCTCCGGTCCCCGTCCCCCTCTTCCGCCCCCCGCCTCTCCCGCGCACGCCGGGCCGGGCGCTGGCTGGCGGGGCGGCTGTGCCGGACCGCCCCCGGCGCGGGGCCGCGCGGGCCTCTCCCGG